>JARUPZ010000028.1:6544526-6673428 GCA_031213475.1 Nereocystis luetkeana
AAAGAAGTAAAAAACGAACAAAAACAACAAAAACGGCGAAAAACAGCAAAACCAAAAACAAGAAGACAAAAAACAAGAACGACAAACGGCAAGAAGAAAAAAAACAAGGAACAAAGAAGGAACAGAGAAAGAAGGAAGAAGGAAGGAACAAACAAAGACGACGGCGACGATTGTAACGGAAGTCAGTATAACAAGCGTGGGGGGGGTAGAGGTGGTCGTGGTGGCAGTGGGCGGCGGCCTCTATTACGGGGGGCCATAGTTAACAGGACCAAATATTGTTAGCAAAAATGGTTAAACATATAGGTTTTTATGAGTATCATAGGTCCTGTTAACTATGGTCCCCCGTAACAGTAGTGCCTTAGGCTTGGGGGCCAGCTCCCACAAGACGGTTTGTAAGTCCACACCATCTTCCTCATTTTCATCAGCGACTAGGAGATCGTAATCGCGATCTCGATTCGACACACGCGTTTTTTTTGGCGATTCTTCCGGGGGGTCGAGATCGTGCTCATTTTACGCGATTTTTTCAAAATCTACTACTGTAGATCGAGATCGAAGTTCGAGGATCGAAGATCGAGGATCGAAGGTCGCGGTCTCCGATCTTCCTGCTTGTTACCCGACATGCTAAAACCGAGCAATACGCGTACCCAGTGACTACCGTAGTGGCACATCCTACAGCAGTGTATACAAGCACGAGCCCCTGTTGCGAATGCGCGTTCAATTTTTCCCCTGGCGCCTTCTTGTTTTAGGGATCCGTTTTTAGGAACTGACTGCCGGTTTGCCTGTTAATAGTACTATTACGGGGGACCATAGTTAATAGGACCACATATTGTGAGTAAAAATAGGTGAATATATAGGTGAGTAGACCATAGGTCGGTCCTATTAACTATGGTGCCCCGTAGTGGTAGGTACGAGTACGAGTATACGGTTTTTGTTCTAGTTTTTCTTCCAAGTTTCGGAAGATCGCTCAAAGATCGAGGGCTTCTTTTTTTTTCAACCTTCGGAAGATCGCCTCGAAGATCGAGATCGTCTGATATTTTCGCCGATCTTTTCACAAGAGAAACGACCGCTCCGTCGGTTTCAGAGGCGATCTCGAACAATTCGTTGCATGTCCTCTCCCCAAACCAAAGAACTTTTGATAATAAGCTATTCCATATTTTTGGCTACCCGTCCCCCCCCCCCGCCCGCTAAAATTGCTGCTAGCTCATTGCCCTACAGCAGTACCAGCCCTCTCGTAAGAGACCTGAAATCAGGCTCCACACTAAAATAATTTCTCCTTCTCGGACCGCGCGAAAGAACAACTTCTTACACCACATTCGTTTTAATTCGGTCCCCGAAAATAAGTTTTTTCTACTGTCGTAGTCCACAACGAACGGTGCCTTGGGCCCACCGGCCAGCCCGAGGAAGCGGTTAACCTTCTCAAAAGCTCAGGTACAAGACAAATTGTAACTAGGGCGAGAGCTGTCATCGATCTCTATTCAAAAACTCAGGCAAACTTTTTTTTTTTTTCAAGCGTCACCAGGTGTCACACCTTCTTACGAGCGGGTCTGCACTACAACTGTAGTAGGTACTGCTGTGTTGTAAATCTTGAAATTTTCATTCTCTCGGCTGCAGTCGCGGCCCCGAGCAGAGATTTTGGAACCGCCAGATTCAGGGCACGCCCGCCTCAAGGCGATGTTAGCGGGGAACGCCATTTTCTTAAAAGAGGGGCCAAAAATCCTATATAGTGTCGGTGTACTATATACATATATAGTGCCGGTGTATTGGCCTCTATAATGCCGGTGTCTTTGCCTCCATAGTGCCCTTATAATGCCGGTGTATTGGCCCTTATACTGCCGCTATATTGGCCCTTATAATGCCGGTTTATTGGTCTCTATAATGCCGGTGTATTGGCCCTTATAATGCCGGTTTATTGGTCTCTATAATGCCGGTGTATTGGCCCTTATAATGCCGGTGTATTGGCCCTTATAATGCCGGTGTATTGGTCTCTATAATGCCGGTGTATTGGCCCTTATAATGCCGCTATATTGGCCCTTAAAATTCCGGTGTAATGGCCCTTATAATGCCGGTGTAATGGCCTGTATAATGCCGGTGTATTGGCCCTTATAATGCCGGTGTATTGGCCCCTAAAATGCCGGTGAACTACAGTAGCTTGGCACATATGATACCGAATGTGGCAGTGTGCGGAATATTGCCGGTGCCCGCTTTAATGCTGGTGTATTGTCCTCTGGCACATGCGACAAAACCGGCAGTAGGCAGAGACCACATCGTACTATTAATATTAATAGTTGTTCAGCAAGTGTGGGCACCGATACGTCAAGACGATCGAGTTCGATACGGTACCGATAAACAAAATCGAATCCAATACGATATCGATGATGATAATCGAGCTTGATACGATACCGATAAAAGAGAACCAAGTTCAATACGATACCAAAAACGCGAATCGATTTTGATACGATACCGATAACGAGAATCGATTTTGATACGATACCGATAACCAGGATCGAGTTCAATACGATACCGACAACAATAATCAATTTTGATACGATACCGGAAACTAGAATCGAGTTCAACACGACAACGACAATGGTAATCGAGTTCGATGCGATGCCGAGTATGATAATCGAGTCCGACACGATACCGATGAAAAAGAATCGAGTGCGATACGATACCGATAAAATAGAATCGAGTGAGATACGATACCGGTAGACAAAAAAACGGAGACGATACCAAACCGGTAAGACAAAAAATAAACTAAAACACGATACGATACCGATAAGCGAATAAAGACTACCAGGTAGTATCTCTGTGGCGTAGCTTTGTGACCACAGAACTTGTATCTCTTCTAGGATTGAAGAATCGGCACGGACACTGGTTGTGCTGGATGTCGACGGGTAGAAAGAACGGTTTAATGTGAAGAACACACACACCAAGTAATCGATACGATACCGGCGAACTAAAAAACGAATCGACTACGATATAAATACAATTAAAAAATACCTGGTAGACTATTACGGGGGACCATAGTCAATAGGACCTATGGTATACATAAAAACCTACCATGGTATATATTTAACCATTTTAACTAACAATATTTGGTCCTATTAACTATGGTCCCCCGTAATACCAGGTAGTCGATACGATACCGATAGAGGGGGGAAAACTAATACTGTAATACGCTCCGATACCGAAAAACAAAACAAAAAAACTAGTACGCTACGATGCGACTTCGATATCGAATACCTGGTGCACATGGAAGGCTTCGTTCAGTGTCACCACAAAAATACAGGGATGCCACGGGGGATGCAGGGCAAAACAGCGTTCGATACTCCGATACATCGATAGTTCCATGATTCGATATATATACTTGGGATCAGAACTTTCGATACCACATCATTGAACACACATATCATACAGCAGCCCCTCGTGTCGTCGTCGGGGGGCGGCAGCAGCGGCGGAGGCGGTAGAGGCGGGGGTGGCCGCGGCGGGTCTGAGCACGAGCAAGTAGCTCTCTGTCGACATCACACCATCGCGCTACATACGCGTGACGCAATTTGCAGACGTCTCACGACCATATTGCATTTTTCATTTTTCGTTGCTGTCGTTGTTGTTGTTGTTGTCGTTGTTGTTGTTGTTGTTGTTGTTGTTGTTGTTGTTGTTGTTGTTGTTGTTGTTGTTGTTGTTGTCGTTTGTGTCCTTGTTTGGGTTTCTGTTTTATTGTCGTTATTGTTAGGGGGAGGGGGGGGGGTCTGCTGTTGCTGTTGCTGTTACTCTTGTCCTTGCTGTTGTTGTTGCTGTTACTCTTGTCCTTGCTGTTGCTGTTGCTGCTGTCGTTGCTACGGCTGCTGCAGTTGTTGTCGGTGTCGCTGTGCGTTATTGGGGGTGGGGATGTACAGAGTAGTTACTGCTGTGTTGCAGTTTTTGTTGTTCTTGTTGATGTCATACAGCAGTATCGCCACGGTGGTTCAAGTGGTTAACCTCGAATTCTACTTGTTTGAGTCCTGGGTTCGAGCCCCAGGTGGGTCGGACTTTGACTTTATTTGCAAAAATAAAACAGGATTCAATTGTTGAGAGCGCCTTGCAGCGTGGGTAGGCACAATTCGATGCGAGTCGACGAGGGAAGAAAAGGCTGAAATCTTCTCGCGATAAAAATGAAGGCACGTACCGTAGCGGGAAGGGGGTAGGAGAGCCTGCCATGTGACCCCGGATCTGAGTTACGAGAGGGAAGGAGAGAGAGAAGAAGATGTGCGAAGACAATAAATGGGATGAGGAAAATAAAAAAATAAAAAAATACAAGGTTGTTGCTGCTACTACTACTGTGGTCGTCGTCGACGTTGATGGTGTCGCTTTTCGGGGTGTTCCTGTAAAGAGGGACCACAGTAAACAGGACCAAATATTGTTAGTAAAAATAGGAAAATATATAGGTTTTTGTGTGTACCGTGGGTCCTATTTAATATGGTTCCCCGTAGTACTGATGCTGTTGTTGCTGTCCTCGTCGACGCCACGCGAAGATCACTATTTACGGGGAGCCATATAGTAAATAGGACCAAATATTGTTAGAAAAATAGCGAAATACATAGGTTTCTGCGTTTACCGTAGGTTCTATTTACTATGGCCCCCCGTAATACAGCAACAGCAGTGTGTGTCCCCATGTGGGCCTCTGGTATTAATATTACGGGGGGCCGTAGTTAATAGGACCAAACAATGATGGTAAAAATGGTTAAATATATAGGTTTTTATCTCCACCATAGGTCCTATTAACTATGGTCCCCCGTAATAGTAATAGTACATCAGCAACAGGCACAGCAGCCAGCCCCGGTTCCAGGCACAACAGTACATAAAATACAGATCGCAGCTTTTAGCACTGCGGTCCCGTTTGGGGGACAAACAACTTACACTTTGAGTGCTTCGTCGCGAAAACGGGACTGCGGGACTGCATTCCCGAAAGGGTCAAAAGCTTCAAGTTGCACACAGACCAGATTTTTACGTATAAACACCTTGAACAACCATGGGTGGATGTTGCATCCAGCTGCTTGTGCTCACACCAGGCACCAGGTACCAGGTGCCAGATATCATGATGTGTCTTCTCGGTTCTGACTGTTTCTACTCTCTGCTACCGGGCATCGTCTGTGGCAAACCGCGGTTCCGTCCAGACTTTTGCCGGGAATTTGGTACGATCATATCTGGTGCATACGTCAACTACGGCTCGTTATGCATATTTTTTTTTCTACATGAAGCAGAGTTGGGCATAACCACAAAAGAACAGCACCAGTACGTATCGGTAGCACGCGGGAGCCCTTGACGATGCCGGCATTTTATACCATATACTGCTGTTCGCGAGAAGGACTCCTGACACGTGTACTGGTGTAGCGTGAAACCTATACCACACTTGATGGATGCACACATAAGAACCGTTGGGTCTTCATACATGTCAACCCTTTTAGGGCTGCAGTCCCGTTTTGGGGACGAACCAGGCTAAAAATGAAGGCACGTACCGTAGCGGGAAGGGGGGAGAAGAGCCTGCTATGTGACCCCGGATCTGAGTTACGAGTTGGAAGGAGAGAGAGAAGAAGATGTGCGAAGATAATGAATGGGATGGAAACAAAAAAAAAAAAAAAAAAAAAAAAAATCTGAATACCTTGTCCCCGAAACGGGACTGCAGCAGTAAAAGGGTGAATGTGTCTAAACGATCCTTCCCTTTCCGTCCACCGAACCGTTTCTGTAACAGAAGCGGTTTATTGATATTTATTACGGGGGACCATAGTCAGTAGGACCAAATATTGTGAGTAAAAATGGTTAAATATATAGGTTTTTATGTGTACGATATATAGGTCCCATTAACTATGGACCCTCGTACGTAATGGCATGCGAGCCGGTCGCCCCGGTGGTTCAAGTGGTTAACCTCGAATTCTACTTGTTTGAGTCCTGGGTTCGAGCCCCAGGAGGGTCGGACTTTGACTTTATTTGCAAAAATAAAAAAAAGGGATTCAGTTGTTGAGAGCGCCTTGCAGCGTGGGTAGGCACAATTCGATGCGAGTCGACGAGGGAAGAAAAGGCTGAAATCTTCTCGCGATAAAAAATGAAGGCACGTACCGTAGCGGGAAGGGGGGAGAAGAGCCTGCTATGTGACCCCGGATCTGAGTTACGAGTTGGAAGGAGAGACAAGAAGATGTGCGAAGATAATAATTGGGATGGAAAAAAAAAAAAAAAAAAAAAATAGCCGTTTTTTAGAACAACACTACGAACAAGACTGCGAACACGTTGTCGGATGGCAAGCTAAACAACAATATTATTAATAGTCTATTATTGCTGTAACGCTATAGCACTGCTGTAGCGAGAACCCATCTCGCCGGAGATGTCACACCGGTTTCAAGCATGGTATGGCATATGAAACGGTTACTCCTGTATTCCCAGTCAGAGTTGCAGGACACGAAACACAAAACACCCAACCTCACGTAAGAAAAACTCCAGAACAACCCCCCCCCCCCCCCCTCAAGGAAAAAAAAGGAATCACCGATGTACGAATGTACAGTATTACGGGGGGCCATAGTTAATAGGACCAAATATTGTTAGTAAAAATGGTTAAATATACAGGTTTTTATGAATACCATAGGTCCTGTTAACTATGGTCCCCCGTAATAGTAAAAAAGTGTCCCGGGTAAATAATGAATGCCTGGTACGTCCGTAAATCCACTGGCGTGCTTTGATTCAGTACTATTAATACTACAGCAGTATACACGAGGTGATACTACTGCTGTAATATCCAGAATATCCAGGGACCTCTGTCCGTAAACATGACGGGTGTTTTGATTCAATACAGGTATTAATTAACAAAACAGGTTATTATTTATGTGGACAGAGTGAGTGGTGCCAGTTTTGTTGCTGCGGTTGATGTAACACTATTACAGGGGGGCATAGTAAATAGGACCAAATATTGTTAGTAAAAAAAGCAAAATATATAGTTTTTTCGTGTGTACCGTAGGTCCTATTTAATACGGTCCCCCGTAATACTACCGCCCATATACTCATATATAATACCAGGGTATACACGAGTATAAGATTTCCTAAAATCTACTCCTATGGGTATACGAGTATGAGAGCTCCTATTAATATAATCTACTCCTACAATAATAGTGTTATAGTCCGTCGTCAATAACTGGTGACCGATGAATCAGGCCGAAGATAAAACTGGTCGCTTGCTCTTCATATGTTATACGACCCCAACGGTACTAACTGACTACTATCACGGGGGACCGTATGAAATAGGACCTACGGTACACACAAAAAACTATACAATTCGCTATTTTTACAAACACTATTTGGTCCTATTTGCTATGGTCCCCGGTAATAGCAGTAGATATCAACACTATGGGTTAAATATGTGCGAGAAAAAGCCTCTCCTGTTTAGTTTTCACGGACGACCTATGATTTCTGATACAAACTGATACGTACGTCGCGGATGTGGCGGCTTTCTTCATACCTCGTAGGGCCCGGACACTCTCCGGGAGTCGCGGGGAAAATATCTCAAACGTTCCGTAGGGTCTGTGCTGTTGGTCGTGATGATGGTGACCTGGTGACGTTCGTGTTGGTTCGCTACTCGCCACTAGCTGGTATTGTATAATATAATACCAGGTATGCTGGAGACGCGGTGACGGTGCTTGTGTTTAAGCAGGAAGAATTCCGAGCAGGCCGAAGGGGCCGCGTAGGACCTAGGGCCCGGGGCACAACCCTACACCAGAGTGTACACACTATTCTTGCCGTTTCATGTGCCTTCCGACACTGCGCCGGGCATCGCTCGTTCAGCATGAGAAAGCTGACACCTATATACTCGTAATGGTTGCTGCTGAGACACCGAACCGGGCCTCTCATGAGAACCGGGCATGCCGAAGTACAGCAGCAGCAGTACTTGCCCAAAATAGCTGTTGCAGGCCCGAAGCAAAGTTAGTACGTGAGAGAAGTGGGTGCGTTCCCCGACAATTTTGGGTTAAGGGCCTGTCTTAACGAGAAACCGCTATTCATAATAATCGAGCGGGGAAAAAAATGAATTTGATCTGATTTGAATACAACTTCGCGAAAAAATATGCCTGTGGGTCGAGGAATAACGGTATTGGAAAAAAACGAATAACGCACAAGGGTCAACGAACACCAGAGGGCAATCAACGAGGCGAGCGACGGCCCCCGTCCTCGCCGGGGCGCCGCGGTCAGCGGCCGATTGTTTCTGCCGGCACCGCCGAAGAGGCTATCGCTCGAGGGACGTCTTGGATGGCTGGCGCAGCCCCGAAGCCCCACGCAGGCAGCAGCGACGGGGATAGGGTGATCGAACTTCTGAGCGAAGTCGAGACCTGGTCGGTGCCTGTGTGGTTTGCGAGGCAAAGAGGGATAAAAAGCTGGATTTGCGACGGCCTTGTAATTTTTTGAGGCGCCGCGGATGGCCTACTCTGTGCGAGGGGCCGTCGGGCCTCACGCTGCGGCTGCTCCGGTGGTCCTGTCTCTCGGGAATGGTGGGTCTCACCTGTGAAGCAGTCGACGACACGGCTCAAGTTTTGCGTGGCTTGCTTCGGCTTAAGGAACATGCCACGTCGAGTTGGACAAGCTCCCCAATTTGAATAACTCGAAAGAGGAAAACAAGACTTCCTTGTCGAACTCGTTATTTTTCGTTTTATTCGAATCAAATGTCAAAATGCCTGCTTGGTGATTCAATCTTCGACCAATCGGATGCAAATCAAATCTAACGAAAGAAATATTGACGGAGTATCACAAAAAAATATATCTCGTTGAGATGGGCCCTTATGTGCTATAGCTACAATAGTGCGTGTTTTTCGCGTTATAGCGTTTTTCCTACCCGTCGACGACATCCAGCAAACCACCCGGTGTCCGTGCCGCTCCTTCATCCTGGAGAGATAGATACTTCTACAAGCTGTGTGATCACAAGATCACGATACACAGATGCTACTGACCATTTGTATATTGAAACGCAGCAAGAAGACAGTAGACAACGGAGTGCCATGTCATCGTACTGCTGTGGTACAGCAGTTTACGAAAGGCGCAACAACAAAACACGACAGCAATCCAGTTACATTGGTACATTTGACATGACCGCTCCGGATTGTCTTCTTGTTCCTACGTACGTATTAATAGCTGAGTTTTTTGTTGGAAATGTTATCACGATGCAAGGGCGGGTATATAGCGTACAGCTGCACAGCAGCCAGTAGCGATCCCTTTATAGTGCCGGCTGGCTGCGCACTATAGTAGTGCCGGTGAAATCGTTTTGCGCAGGCAGTGCGCGGAGTAATGCCGGTTGCCGCTATACATATACAGTGGCGGTACTATAGGCTGGCTATATAGTGCCTGCACTTTACATAGCGGGACCATTTTTTTTTTTTTTCTGCTCATCCCATTTATTATCTTCGCACACCTTCTTCTCTCTCTCCTTCCAACTCGTAACTCAGATCCGGGGTCACATAGCAGGCTTTTCTACCCCCTTCCCGCTACGGTACGTGCCTTCATTTTTATCGCGAGAAGATTTCAGCCTCTCCTTCCCTCGTCGACTCGCATCGAATTGTGCCTACCCACGCTGCAAGGCGCTTTCAACAATTGAATCCTTTTTAATTTTTATTTTTGCAAATAAAGTCAAATGTCCGCCCCACCTGGGGCTTGGACCCAGGACTCAAACACAAGTAGAATCCGAGGTTAACCGCTTGAACCACCGGGGCGACCGGCATTAGGTGAGCTACACGACCGTTGCTGTGGGTATACCGGCGCTAAAGAACTTGAGAGTGAAGAAACTGATTGCGTCTCGACAATTCTACGTACCAAGCATTCGACCTATAATATGACAACGGAAACGCGAAATTTGAACAAAAATTTACTTCAAAACGATCGCTTGCTAGAAAACAGCCGAAGATATTCTCGTACCGCCGCTGGAGGAAAGAAAAGGAAAACAAGTGTTTTATTTTATTTTATTGTTATTTTTTTTTCAAACGGCTGTATAGGCGGTGCAAGTGGTTTTTTCTCGTTGCAAGCTGCCAACACGCTGAGAAAAATCAGCTCGTGCGATGATAGACCTTCCATCTCGACACAGACTCACTCAGCCCACGGCCAATCCGCTTGGTGTCGGGCAAGGCCAACGGGTGTAAATGACGGCCTCGAAGATATCAGGTGGATCCATGGTCAAGGGGGCGAGAGCTTGCCGGCGGCGTCCTAGGCTCTAGTGACAGGACTCGGAATCTAGCCGCTTCGAACTAAAGATCCGCCCGCGTTTTTCTGAAGCCGATGTTGGCCCAACATCGGCTCAAGAATTTCATTTTTCGGGGGTTTCCAAAAGTTTGGAACTTTCGGTTTCAAGAATCGTGCTCATGGTAAGGCTTATCCTGAAACATATATGGCGGGTATCTCTGAAACTCACACTTCTATGAAAATATCGCTTCCCCATTGGCATAAAACTTTTGCGTTGCTACGGCGTAGGTCTATCCTATGCCATTGGGAAAGCGATGGGATTTTTTTTTTTTTTTTCAAGGATACCCGCCAGAGTTTATCAGGTACACCATGCTATGAGCTCGATTCTTACAACCGAAAGTTCAGATTTTTTTTAAAACTCCGAAAAATATAATTGTCGGGCCGATGTTCGGCCAACTTTGGCTTCAGAAAAACCCAGGCGCATGTTTAGCTCGAAGGTGCTAGATTACGAGTCCTCGACAGACATCCATCGACAAAACCGACGACTGCGTCGTCAACTCTGAGCGGGGTGCCCTCTTTGACGGCTCCGACCCACCCTAGCGTCACCGTGTTCACACCATGGCCGGTGTCATGTGGCGGGCGCTGGCCAGACATACGATAAGAAGCACTTGGCTACTGGTGCGCAGAAAGCAAGTAGATGGCAAAACTTCTCGATCCGTCTCGAAAGACATTTTTTTTTTCCTTTTCTTTTTTTCAGATTTGGAAGAAGACCATCGGACGTCGCCGGCAAGCTCTCCCCCCCTAGACCCTGAATCCACCTGATATCTTCGAGGCCGTCATCTACACTCGTTGGCCTTGCTCGACACCAAGCGGGTTGCCCGTGGGCTGAGTGAGTCTGTGTCGAGATGGAAGGTCTATCATCGCACGAGTTGATTTTTATCAGCGTGTTGAAACTTTGCAACGAGAAGAAACAACTTGCACCGCCTGCAGACGTTTGAAAAAAAGTTAGAAAACACCAAAAAATATTTCTCCCTGTTTTCCCACAGCGGCGGTACGAGAATAAGTTCGGCTTTTCGTTTTAAACATTATTTTTTGGAAGAAGAAAAAAAAAAAGCTTCGCGTTCGCATTGTCATAAAAGTCTTCAGACAACCATCTTCTTCGCCCTTTCAGGACCGCAGTCCCGTTTGGGGAACACACTACTTGAAAATTGACTGGTTTGCCCCCAAAATGAGACTGCAGTGCTAAAAGGGTTAAGACCGAAGTTAGTTCCCGACACATACAGCAATACCCTGCCCCACAAGCTACCACTTTTGCCCGAGAAAATTACATCCGTTTCGACTGTGATGTTGGTGAACCCCAAATGGGGATTTTGCTCTCGGGCGAGAGTGTCTATTAATACGAGAGCAGTATACAGCCAATAGAAGTTGATTCTGTCCAGAGATAAGAACTGCACCCCCTTTTTTGTGGGTGCAATTATTGGAATAATTGTGGGATAATTGTCCCCGTGGCCACTGGGTTACCCCCTTCAGTACCGCAGTCCTGATTTGGGGACAAACCAGTCTAATTCCAAGTGATTCGTCCCAAAACCGGGACCGGGGTCCTAAAAGAGTTGACAAGCGGTGATCTTGTCGTATCTTATGCAATGCGGTAAAAGTGGCTACTGCTGCTGCTGCTGCGTTTCTCATCCCGTCGAAGATACCTATGAATGTATTAAATCGTGTGGTAGATGTGGTGGTTGGTGCTCGGAGCTGCACGGATTGTGGCTGTGCCGTGTGGTTGGAGGAGGGGGGGGGAGTCTCATATTTATTATTATAGTATACCAAGTACCTGTACATATATACATAACAGGAAGCATCATCGGAGATTGGAGAGGGAGACGGTTGGTTTTCTCGTCCCACTTCTCGGAAAGCTATTAGCCACACACGTGCTGCAGCAGCAGTAGTACGGCCTACGGCTTACATTCGGTTTCAAATATGTATACATTGTATACAGCATACAATACAGATACTGGTACAATGAAAGGCTCCTCATGGGTAGCACCCATGCTTCGGATAGGAAATTGTACCTGTGAAAACCAATACTGGTATGTATTATCAAAACTTCAATTTCCGAGTCTTGTTCCTCAAATAGGCATTAATCAGAAGGCTCGTTTGTCTCCCGCTCGGCAAGGCATATTCCCTTTTCGTACTCGTCATATAATGAATACATACAGTCAGTAGTACGCAGTAGCCGGTCGCCCCGGTGGTTCAAGTGGTTAACCTCGAATTCTACTTGTTTGAGTCCTGGGTTCGAGCCCCAGGAGGGTCGGACTTTGACTTTATTTGCAAAAATAAAAAAAGGGATTCAATTGTTGAGAGCGCCTTGCAGCGTGGGTAGGCACAATTCGATGCGAGTCGACGAGGGAAGAAAAGGCTGAAATCTTCTCGCGATAAAAATGAAGGCACGTACCGTAGCGGGAAGGGGGGAGAAGAGCCTGCTATGTGACCCCGGATCTGAGTTACGAGTTGGAAGGAGAGAGAGAAGAAGATGTGCGAAGATAATGAATGGGATGAGAAAAAAAAAAAAAAAAAAAAAAAAAAGTAGCAGCTCATTCGTGACATCCCCTTTGAAACCATTCATCACGCACGGCGCTCGCTCATATGTTGCGCTATCTGATACAAGCACAGGGTCAATCAAAATCAAGTCAACGCCGACTGTTACAGAAGCCAAGTATAGATAGCTCAGTTTCTCAAACCCTCGAGCCTGCATCCCTCAGACACGCATCAGTCTGGTCTCTCTCGACCCCTTGTTACACCAGTGGTAGTCTCCGTAATCTTAGCACTCAGCAAGACATTTATCGCTATTACGGGGCACCATATTTAATAGGACCTATGGCCTACACAAAAACCTATAGATTTAACTATTTTTAATCACAATATTTGGTCCTATTTACTATGGTCCCCCGTAATAGTAAACATTCTTCACCGGCAAGTCTTACCTACACCAGCACCGGATACGTGTTGCATTCCTGATCCATCCTCGAAGATGGACTAAATCACGGGGGACCGTATTGCATAGGACCTACGATACACACAAAAAACAACATATTTCGCTATCTTTACCAACAACATTGGGTCCTGTTCACCATGGTCCCCCGTAAGATAATACTAAGCTCAACAACTGCCTGGGTTCCCGTTGGCCCGCAACCAACAGCAGCTTGTCTCACCAAGCGCCTGAACTATTCACCGGAGTATCGACAGAGCGTTCTATTATTACGGGGGACCATAGTTAACAGGACCTATGGTATACATAAAAACCTATATATTTCGCTATTTTTACAAACAATATTTGGTCCTGTTAACTATGCCCCCCCCCCGTAATAATACGATGATACTGCTGTACAAGAGTACGAGCAGCGGTAAGAAAACAAGATATCAGGCGGGGCGGGGCTTCTTCTCCGTGAAAGGGCGCAGACGAAGTGGTACCTGGTACCAAAAGAAACAGGGGTGCTGGCTCGGGCTGGATTTCTCACCTGGGAGAACGTGTGTTTTGTACGCCCGACTTCGAGTGAAACGGCGCCCGAATTTAGTGATTTGCTTTCCAAGAAACCGAAACATCAAGTCTGGCCTCCCCGTTTTCATTGTAGTCCCACTCCACGGTCGGTGACATCATCCCCGCTTGATATTGAGGTCAGAGCCAAAACAGAGAGTACAATCTCCGTCAGGTCTGGTGCAGACTGGTGCATCACAACGCACCGGAGTCCTGCGCTGCCTTTATCTGTGCTCGTATACTGCGACACCAGTGCGGCGGTACCGGCCCGAAAACTCTGGGCCTGGGGCTAAGCACGTAATAACAAATTAGATTTGTTGCTTGAGGACAAAGGTGTCAGGAGACACCATTTGCGCCCCCTTGACAGACGGCAACTGTGCCTTGACGTGCCTTGACGCGACACCAAAGTACTACCAGGTACCTGGTAGGTTGTAGTGTGAAACACTCGGCCATATACCCTTGATAGCACACCTTTTGCCTTGATTGGCATGTCTCTTGATGTCGTTGCTCGAGAAACAGGAAAGGGTGTGTTCCACACCAACGTAAGAAAGCGTACCCGCTCCAAAATTTCTTAAATACCCCGGAAATCCCAGGCTGAGTTTCTCGTGGGTTTTTTCTCACTTTAAGATACGATTAGTACATGAAAAATAAATGGCACCTACGAGACCGGGGACCTTTGTCGAAACTCAACGGCGGTCACGGGCCTCTCCGCCAGTACGCACTCCTCCGGTTCCGAGGAATCGATGGCAAACAGCCGGAGCTTCCCATACATGCAGCCACTTAAGAAACGCCCCCCCCCCAAGCGGAGCCCGGTCCTTCGCCGGCGACACGCGCAGGAGCAAGGTCCCAACATACCGAGGTCACGCCTCCGCCGTGCTCGTAAACGCCCGAACACCCATTTGCAAGCTGTGGGTCATAAATCGATCGCGACACTTGACCCTTTTAGAACCGCAGTCCCGTTTTGGGGACGAATTACTTGAAATTTGAGTGGTTTGTCCCCAAAACGGGACTGCGGTTCTAAAAGGGTTAAGGGTTTCGAGGGGAACAAATATAGTACCAATTTGTCCGTAAATATTGGGACCGTTTGTGCAGTTAGTATTCAGTCCAAAGGGCGCTTATATTCATAGACAGAGTGGTACCAGGTACAGCAGCCAGTAGTGGTAGTATATAACGCCACATAAATGCACGTCGTAGTACGCGCGATCGAAGTACCACACACCAGCTTCCAAAGGGGAGTTTCGACGAACTCCTCGATCTCACAGCTGTCGTTGTTGTTGTTTTTCAATATGCTGGTAACTAATATCATTGCCGGCAGTGGTATTGAGGTAGTATCAATAGTACGTCCTTTGACACGGTACGTACGTCGTGTTACTGCGCGCGATCAGCACGCGTCAGCAAAGCACACAAGCAAGACAAGATCGAGACTTGACCCTTTTAGAACCGCAGTCCCGTTTTGGGGACAAACCACTCAAATTTCAAGTAGTTTGTCCCCAAAACGGGACTGCGGTTCTAAAGAGGTTAACAGCACAGCCGTTTTTCTTTTCTTCTTTTTTTTCTGTTTGTTCCTTCTTTATTCTCCCCCCATGCAATATGTTTGCCCTTCTGTTCTCTCTCCTTCCTATTGATTCACACTAATCCTATTGATAGGTCTAACTAAGGTTCGGGGTCACGTAGCATGCAGGCTCTCCTGCCCCCCCCCCCAAAGGAGGGGAACTAAAACACAATCTCTAAAAACTTGACACGCACCTGGTAACTATTAGTGAACGCGGGACCATAGTAAATAGGACCTACGTCATAAACAAAAACCTATATATATCCCTATTTTTACTGACAATATTTGGTCCTATTTACTATGGTCCCCCGTAAGCTTAATATTAAATAGTACCTGGTATGCACGAGTGCAATACAACAAAAAACAACGAAGAAGGTAGAACAACGACAGCAACAAACAACGAAGAGAGGGAAAAACAACGTGCAGATTACCCGGTACGGTATGATACACGAGCAGTATCGGAGACAGGCTCTTCTGGCAGCTGAGGTACATACGCGCACGAGCATGCACACATGTTAGCTGGCGCTGCGTCGTACCAGGTACCAGGTATGCGACAGCCAGTTGAGTAGACTACAGACTATATCCTACCTCGTTCGTACCTGGTAGACGTTCATTTTGCGTCGTCGTAAAGCGGCTCTTTCGTCGGCAGCTGATGTTACATACCAGGTAAACCAGGGTAAAGAGCGAAAGACAACAAATAAATGCAGCAACCGCAAGCACGAAAAACAAGCCACAACGTTTCCCGACAGACCTGATGGCGCTGCGAGAGCCTTCGCGTTGCATCGGCCCCTCAAGGACGACCGCGCCAACACCCCCCCCACCGCTCGTAGGACAACGGGCTGCATGCTTCTTCGCTCGTGCTTGTTGTGCTACTCACCCACCACTGCTGTGATACGCACGTGGATCACCCGGGGTGGGGAAGCAGCAAAGGGGGCGGGAGCGAGAGGGAGAGAGAGGGCGAGAGAGGGAGGGCGAGGGATGAGGTTGGTCTGGCCCTAGTGTGTGGTGGTGGTGTGTGGTGGAGGTGGTGGTGGTGGTGGTGGTGGTGGTGGTCCTGCTGCTGTTGCGCTGCTGGTGATTGTTGCTGCGCTTTGCTGGGATGTTTCGTTTGTTGTTTATTTGGGTGCATAAATCACGGCTTACTTACCCGTGTACCAGGTAAACAAGGGCGTGTGGCAGCGGAGACGTAAAAAAATTACGTGTGTGGTGTTCTGGGGACGTGGTAGGCACCACCCCACTCGGCGCCAGGGCCATGATCGTCATCGTCATGCATGACAAAGTTTCGCTTCCCTAATTCTTCCATCTTCCATCGCAGCAGCGGCAGCAGCAGGGAGCAGGAGCAGTGCTCCAAACAACGGTTGACTTTTGATGATGGGGTTATGGGAGGGTACAAAAAAAACAGCAACATGAAACACAATACCGGTAGCAAAGACACCCACCCGTAGAAGATGCTCGTGCACTGCCTGTATATACTGAATGTGTATTCCAGGCTCCGTTCTATCTTATAGAGGACAGAAAAATTAGAATCCGGTTGGGCTGTTGTTGCTGTTGTAGTTGTTGTTGTTGTTGCTGTTGTTGTTGTTGTTGTTGCTGTTGTTGTTGCTGCTGCTGCTGTCATTGCTGCAAACAGCTGTTGTGGTGATATCATTCCAAGGCAACACGCGGACAGACTTGAGGGCACAGGCAGCAGCTCGGAAACAAAAACGATGGAGTCAACACAACAAGCCGACAACTACGAAGCAAGGCTGCTTCTGCCCCAGCTTGAGATCCCCCACTCACCAGGAAGGAGAGGCTGTCTACCTTGTTGCTTCAGACAGCAGAAAGTAGTGGCAGCACGAGCAGTGGTAGCAACGGGAGCCGCTGTGGTCTGTGGCGTGTGTGTCTGGTGTGGCGTGGTCCTCAGCTTGGGAGGAGATCAGGGGAGGACTTTGCGGGAAATCGGGCGAAAAGGTCATGCCGCGTTTCGTTTTCGAGTTCCAATTGTCACCATTTTTGGATATTTCCGGCCGATTCTCGTGGTTTCATCATGTTTTTGGTCAATTCCTTTCAGGTTCTGATATGCATCGGTATTTAACTCACTTTTTCACATGGTATTTGTGTGCAAGTTTCTGCTGCTGCTGCAGTTGCAACGTTGCAACTTCTCACTGCGAAAATCAGACGGAAAAATGATGGTTCGCCGACTAAAAAAAAAAACGAAACTTGCTTCTTTCAAGTGACGGTCCCGTATGTCCCAGCCTATCAGAACGTTTAAAACTTTTGCGTTTTTTCTCGTTATCCCCTTGGCATACATCCCTCTTACCTTTGATGGAACACCCTCGTTTTTCTGGCCGTTTGTCTTTTTCTTGACGAAACAAGGCATCGATCGCAACTGTCGAGAGATACAAACCAGGAGAGCCCCGAGGAAATTCAGACCAGTACGCAGAGCGAATACTAAAAAAACACTGCTCCACGACGCTCTGGGCTATACTGGGGAGTTAGCTGCTGCTTGAATTGTCGTCGGCGGAAGTGGTGACCTTTGCATCTGGCTCACGTCGTCAAATTTGCACAAACAGGTGAAGCAACCAGTGCAAGCGGGGCGAGGCTTGCACGCACCATCGCTATCAAGGCACAGAGAGATAGGGGGAGAGCGCGCGCGGGAGAGAGCCTCTCGCAGGAGCAACGGAAGCCTTTAATCCCGGAAAGCAAGGGGGAAAGGACGCGGGAGGAAATAAAAGAGAGGAGAGTGGGGAAGGGGGATCTGAGTCTACAGAAGCAGCAGCAGCAGACGTCATGTCTTTACAAGACTCGGGCATCTTCATCGCGAGCTCCCTCATAGCCGACTCCCCCGAGAAGGAGAATGCCGAACCCGGAGATACCCCGGCCGCGAAACATCGATCTGGAGATGGAGGAGGGTCCAGGTGGGGTGTGATTGAGTGGGCCAAGAGGGGGGAGTTGTTTTGGAGCCTGGGCGCTGTCTTATCTGACTGCATCTACCAAACAGCAGTCGTATAATCCAGAGAGACCAAACCTATGCTCGTCCTGGTATACATATGCTACTCCTACTGGTACATGCTCAGGTCGTAGGTAGGTAATCAGCATACGAATCGAGCATCTGAGCCTATGCACCGGGACCAAACGCTTTGCAATCGATCGCCATTGCGCACCAATTGCGACGTGCCAGTTCCCCAGGTAGTAATTCATAAATATTTACCACAAGAATTTATGCAGCAGCCAGTACCGGCTATACGTTCGGATCCCGTGCTTGACGATCGTCATGTTGTACTTCCAACGACAGCAACTCACAGCAAAAGCTGCTGCAGCGCTGAGCGCTGGTGCTGCTGGGGTGTCAGTCCGTACGAGGCGCGAGTGAGTGTACTGCTGGACGACTGTTAGGTAGTACCAGGTACATGCCGCAGCAGCTGCTGTGCCGTGTTGTGGTTGTGGTTCCACAACATCAATAGTCTTCGCAATCATAGCAGTACTGTAGTCGCTTCAAACCTCGACCTTCCTCTTGTACTCGTACGTACTCGTGGACTACTTGTGTTCCTGGCATATATGCACTGGTGTACATACACCCCATCACGACCGCCATACAGCATTGTTAAGAGTGTAGTCTCCAGCGGTAGTTGGTGACACAAAAGCACGTCGCGGTTGCGGTTTGTCCCCACGTCCGCACCGAGTCTTGCAGCTGTACTGCTGCTATATCTTGTACATACAATTCCGACGCGAGCGATGCACGCGCCCTTAGTGGCGACGAAACCCACACACTGCTGCACGCTAACAGTACCCCGTACCTGCCTGTACGTGCTGGCACCAGGTACATACGAGTACAGCAGTTGTTGTTGTTGTTGTTCTCACATTAACTCTCTGACGAAGGAGTCCGTGGTCACAGCAGTATATAGCAGGTACGAATTTGTACCAGGGACAGCAGCAGTTTAGAATCACGAGAGGTTAAATAAGTACGTGCCTGGTACTACTGCTGTATGTACCAGGTACTGCTGTACCAGGTATACAGCAGCAGTATAATTCTGGTTAAGGGGTATACCCTGGTAAGAGGTGACTGGTGTGCACAGCAGTACCAGTGTATATACCTGGTACCCGATGCTATCAAACGTGATCCAAGGCCTCGTGCTGGTAGGACTATGTGCTGCTTTGTATATCCCTTTTATGACCGCAGTGCCGTTCTGGGGACAAACGACACAAAATTCAAGTAGTTTGCGTCCGAAACGGGACCGCGGTCCTCAAAGAGATGTACCTAACCCTAACCCTAAGTTTGGTGTTATCATCTACCTGGGCGCCAGGCCGTAAGTGTGGGAAGGATCATGTTGTGCACGTGCGGTACGACTCCTTGCATTGTGACTCGGACATCGCTCATTATAGTATCATGCCATCGCCCAATCAGGGAGTGGTAGTCGTCACTTTCTACCAGAGATGTCAGGAGACAGCACTTGCACCCCTCCCCTTGACGGACAGCGACTTTGCCTTTACCGACACCAAACTACTAGGTTTTAATCTGGAACATTTGGGCCTGCGCCCTTGACGGCGCACGTCGTTGCGCTGCTTGACATATGTCTCCTGACAGGAGACAGCACTTTCACCCCTCGACAGACAGCTACTACTCTGCCTTGACATGGGTTGACGGACACCAACTACTACCAGTAGGTTTTAATGTGAAACATCCGGCCCTACACGCTTGACAGCGCACGTTTTGCCTTGCTTGACATGGCTCGTGACATATCTGCTTTCTACCAGACAGAAAAATCCCTTTTGAGGTTAAAAACAAAATGGGTTACCCTGAGAAAACGAGTCCCGAAAATGATGGCCTACCCGTCTGCGATTTCAACGCTCTTTACGAAATATACTATTATTCGGGCTAGGCACTGGCACACCATGTGCTGGCAGGTGTAATCTACTGGTTGACCCAGCCAGTGTATTCGCGAGTAGTTTGTTTTCGTACGTACGTCCAAGAATCACGACTTATTGTAGTACGGGAACCCACCAAATGCGTTTTGCGGGGTATAGAGAGGAATATCCTCACATCATCGACATACGTTGCATGCGTTTTTCTTGTGTTTTTCTTGTTGATTTGTTCTGTGTCGATGACCGTGACCACCCGCGGCCGGAGTATGCCGTTTTGGGCCCCGATTTATGATGGGAAATCTCTTGTGGGTGTTTTTGGCTCCTACGGTGCCTCGAGCGGGGCTTCCTCACCAGCCAGGGGGGGGGGGGGGGGGTGATTGGCCGAGCGTTAGCTCGGCCAGCATCACGGTATGCTGATTGAGTTTGACCACGGTAGAATCGCTAGGGACTTAGTCAGCCAGTGCCCAGGCCTAGCATGTAGCAGTACTGTCCGTATAACAGGAGTGATAGGATAGCTCACTTCTCCGAGAGAATTTCGAGCTAGATCTTCTGGGATAATTTCGCGACGACTTTAGAAGTCCCCCGTCAAGATTTTTCCATACAAGAGTCGCTATACTGCTGCGCTCTCCCTGTAGTCGGAAATTCTCCAACTGGGGGGGGGGAAGGTGTACTCGATCTCATGCACGGTTGCAGTCGTATGAGCATGGACCCTCGCATCCCAACAATGCCGGGACGGGGGTCTTGTTTTGCGGGTTGTACAGCATACCAGTAGTCTATAGACCTATGACATGCCTAGGCGGTGTACCCGTAGCCTAAAGACTTAACCCTTCTAGGACCGCAGTCCCGATTGGGGGACAAATTACTTATAATTTGAGTGGTTTGACCCCCAATATGGGACTGCGGTTCTAAAGAGGTTAAGGCAGAAAGATCCTATTAATACCATCAATTCTGCCATGGGCGGTGTACCAGAAGTCTGTGGACTTGTGACAAGAGGATTTCACCACCAGTGTTGCTTAAGCCCTTTAGAGCCGCAGTCCCGTTTTGGGGACAAACTACTTGAAATTTGAGTGGTTTGTCCCCACATATGGGACTGCGGTTCTAAAAGGGTTAAGCGTCAGGTATAGTCCATACGGGTATGTAGGTGCACGCAGCATGCTGAATACCCGTACTGCTTTTGCCCCCTACGCTTTTTATCTCGTTCATAAAATGCGTATGTCGTTCCTGTCGTATCCAGTACGATGGCGTGGCATGGCATTTGTCTACTCTGCTTGCTGCCTAACATAGCAGTGCCTCTGCTGTCCCACTTGTTTCTCTCTAGGATTGAAGAATGGGCACGGAGACTGGTTGTGCTGGGTGTTGACGGGTAGAAATAACGGTTTAATGTGAAAACACACTCACATACATATTGACGCTTGAAAACATCATACACATCGAACATGATCTATCTGTCTACTTTAGATCGTCAAGACCTTAGCCTACCGTTGTCATGAGATGGTGTTCAGGATCTGTACAGTTCAGATCAGACCCAAGTAGCATGTGCTGTACCATTAGACCACGCAGATTATACGAGTATGCGAGTTGTGATTCGACCTATTAAAGCAGTCCCAGGTAGTACGTACTGTAGTAGTGCGGACGCTCATCCACCCCTACGAAATTCATTCAGCGCGTAATCATTTACTTTTTTTTGTAGCGTTTTGTTTTTTTTACTATTTTTGGTGTTTTTTTTATTTGTTTTTTTTTCGGGTGTGCATGTAAGACCTTGTGTTCCTGATGTTAATAGGCTGCAAGTGATAGGGGATAGGTTACCACAGCTCTTTAGACCCGTATTACAATGGACACGCAACGTTTCCATAAAAAAGTTGAACTCCAAAGATACCCGCCAGAATATTACACAGCAAGCTTCACAATTATTCAAGCCAAACTTCCAAAAAAATGAAAAAAAAATTACGTGCCCGATTTTGGGTCAATCTCGGCCCCAAAAAAACTCAGGCGGGTGTTTAGTCCGAAGCGGCGAGATTGCGGGTCCTCGATAGGCATCAGTCGACTAAACCAATGACTGCATCATGAACTCTGAACGGGGTGCGCTCGTTGGGCTGTTTCGTATGCGGTTCAGATTTTTGCCCGATCGCTTTTTCAGAGGTGAACTTGATAAAAATCGAAGCAGTCGTCCTACGCGGGAAAATCGGATTTACTGTTCGCGCACGGGTTCGACCAAACGCCGAGACCGACTGTTGCTGTTGTGGTCTGGCGCCGCGAAGAGAAGACGCGCTGGGTGCGCTGCACTGCGCGCAGGACCCAAACGTCTGAGCCCACGCTGATTGCCTTTGCTCTGGCGGGGAAGAGACATGCCGTGTGCGCTATTAATAGAGTCAACCCATCTTGGTATTTACTACCAGTATTTCACAATGTGACTAGCTGCTTGCTGCTGCGGTAGACCATTAGGAGGACGCAACCTTGGAGAGGTGGGCGCCGAGTGCGCTTGTCTCGGTCTCGCCACGGAGAGACGCGCCGACCGCGTGTCGGGCGCGAAGCAACGTCGCTATACAGCTGTGTCACCATCCAACTCATCTATCGTTCTGCTGCTGCTTGCTGTAGTCGTGGATTACGTATTTCTTAAATTTAGAGGCCATGCCATTCTTCGTTCAAAAAATCTGATGACCTGAGGTCGTCGGATTTTGGGCCAAAACCTGACGACTTGGGCCGTCGGTTTCTCCAATAAATAAATAAAAACGGCCAGATTTTGCATATGCGGGCTGCTTTATGAGGAGATGCTTTTATTTTTTGGGTCAAAAAATGCAAATCTGAAGGTCGAAATCGAAGCGCATAGGAAACAGCCTCTGGGGGTTTTGACCCGCCCTATGGGACACCGTGCTCACACAATGGCCGGTGCTGTCTGGCGGGCGCTGGCCAGGTGTATAATAAAATAACAATTGGCCGCTGGTGAGCGCTATCGCGTACTTGTTTGGTACCTCCCGTCGAGTTTTTTTGTTTTGCGGCCTGTTTCGTGACCACAGCCTGTGTGAGAACCTCTTCATCGCTATCATCACTGACTTTTCATTTACGACGGGTTAGAAATCACTCGACTTTTCCAAATGTGATTTTTGAAGGCCCTGCCCTCTCTGCGTACTGATACGACCATAGACTATTCTACATTTACTACATCGGTAGTGTAACAGCCCGTTTTCGAACTGCCCTTATAGCTCTGATCAAACAAACAGGCCCTATATTTCTAACGGGACTGGTATTAAGTCGCGGTGTTATCCTACAGCGGTAGCATTGCTATGATATGATATTACATGATATGATACACGCACAATTACTTAGGGCTGTGAAGCGGCTGGGTTTAAGCCACGGGCTACTGAGTGCAAGGCGCCGACTACTTTAGGCAATGAAGTATTACGGGGGCAAATTTTAGTCAGGATCAAATGTGCTTACTAAAACTACTTGGATGGATAGGTTTCATGTATATGGCAACTTGTATGGTGGCTCCCGATTACTATATTCCCTTGTAAGAGTTTGGTGAATATCAGAGTTAACGTAGTTTCGTGCGGTAGTATCCGGATTTCTTACTATTGTTCCATCTATGTTTTGTAATTTTGTTCAGTATATTTCTGGCATTCCCTGGTGCTTGATTGTCCTTTCCTTGTATGTGCGTGTGTCTTTGTTTGTGTTTTTTTGGTCTGGGTTCTTATATGTATGTGTATAGGTTCGCGTAAAGAGCGGTGTTTAGTTTTGTCTCGTACACGTATAAGAACTCCTGAAATGTTACGGTTCGGTGCTACCTATAGGCTTTGATGCTGATTTGCTTTGTTCTTGTGCGTGTGGGTATCGTGTCGGTTTGTCGTGGTTCTTCTTACAGGTCTGCGAGGAAGTCGCTGCTTGGGAGAAGGCGTTCTTCCGTTGGAAGAAGGCTTTCGGGCTTCGGGGGTTACAACCCTAACGCCGATCAGGTGAGGAGAGGGTTTCCTGCAGAGGGGACGCGTTTTCAAAGCGCCCAGTACTATTTTTCATCAAAGGGGCTACCCCCTATATGCTACAGCCAATCAATTGAGGGGGGGATCTCCTGTAGAGGAAAACATGTAGGCGCAAAGGGTAAATTAAGTTTCTTTATCGAAAGGAGCTTGATCCGGCGAATACAGGGTCGGATTTCAAAAGAGAGACAGAATGTTTCGTGAGCGTGCGATGATGGCCTGGTACGCATGGTCGAATGGGGGCTGGGGGGTGTTAGTTAAGGGGGACCATAATAAATAGGACCTGCGGTACACACAAAAAACTCTATATTTCGCTTTTTTTACCCAAAATATTGGGTCCTATTTACTATCGCCCCCGTACTATTAATAGTAACGCCGGCCGGTTGTCCGGAAGGTCTACTATTAATATTAAATAGAAAGAAAAAGACGTTTGGTAACCAACTGCGTCTTGTGAACTTTTTTGGTTAGTAACCGGGTGCGTGGCGTGGTGTAACCCTTTTAGAACCGCAGTCCCGTTTTGGGGACAAAACCACTTGAATTTCAAGTAGTTTGTCCCCTAAACGGGACTGCGATCCTAAAAGGGGTTAAGAGTATTATTGTAACCGGACCTGGTCTGCCGGCTATGTGAAGGTTGCTTTTGATTGTCTCCTGAAACCCGATTCGTTCGGCCTTGTTGCAGAGCAAATTGGCGACCATGTACAAGTCTACGATCAAGCTCAGCTCGGAGAATAAGATCACGAGGGACAAGTGCTGGGGCCTACACCTCATCGACTACATGGACAAGTCAGTGCATGGCATAACGGTTTCCTGCCGAATACATAGACATACTATACATGCTAGTACACACCCCTTAGATAGCACACCCCCCCCCCCTCCCTCCCCGCTTGGTGCTAGCAATGCCTGCTTGGTCGGTACAAACCCGACGTGCTCCGTCCCGGCCTTGTAGGGACGCGAAGGTCTATGGCCATACGACGACGCCCGTGCATGAAATGAGTCCCACGCACGTGCAAAATAGCACACCCGATGATGAATGTTTCAAATATTGATTTTTTTCCCACTGGGATCCGCCATTTTGCGTGTTAATACTCTATTACGGGTGACCATAGTAAATAGAACCAACGGTACACTCAAAAACCTATATATTTCCTTTTTTTTCCGACAAGATTTGGTCCCATTCAATGTGGTCCTCCGGGGAAAAAAACGCTCCTGCACCTGCTGTCAGAGCATGTCGCGTGTTTTTTTTGTCCTTGGTTTCCACTTTCGCCCCCACTTGCCGCATGCATCATTGCGGGGGACCCTAGTAAAGAGAACCTACGGTACACACAAAAACCTACCAGGTATATATTTCCCTCTTTTTACTAACAATATTTTGTTTTATTGACTATGCCCTCCCCCGTAATAGGCGGAAATAAGAGGACCGTGTAGCGCTCAAACCGAAAATATAAATACCCATTTGGGCTCTGAGACCGATATCGAACGGTGTTTATATTTCCGATCAGAGTGGTATACGTTAATGTGGAGGCCGCGGCGATGGTCGCATACGGCATACCCCCTTGATGCTGTCCGCTCGTTTTCGAAACGAAGTCTTACTTACTACTTGGGAATTGATGATATTAAGGTCGTTCGTAGCTGTTTGCCTCTAGCAGATCGCGCGCAATCAGGACGCGGTTTTTTGTGTGTCTGTCAAGCTGTCATCAGCTTGCCTGCGTTGGTAAGGCGGACGATTCGGGAGAATTCTGATGGAGTCCCTGTGAACACGTCGCGGTTCGCTCGAAATCATTGTTTTCGCTGATGGCTTTGTGTGTGGTATGCAACACGCTTTACCAGACCCTGAATGGGCTAGAGTAGGGGAAGCGTTATTTTATGCTGCCGTGGAACGCGGGCGATAGTACCACGTACTAGAGTCTACGTGATCAGTCTCCCACCGCCGCGTCCGTGTTTGATGGGAATTTCGTGTAAGTGTAGGGTTGTTTGGTATTTGGTCGTCAGTATTTCGGTCTCCCTTTTTGAAGTATCCCATCGCCCTTTCCGTCTTGCCTCCGCCCCCCGTCGCTACTCTACCTTCTCCCACCCCCCATTTTTCCCTTGCCCCCATCCCCTCCCCCCCCCCCCCCCCCCCCTCCTGCTCTGGCCACCCCCCGTCCCCCCCTTGCCGTCTCATTTTTTTTTCAACTCCGGTTGCCCCCGCTCCTTTCCGCTTTACCCCCCCCCCCCCCCCTCTCCCCTATTTTATATCGGTTGGGTAGGCGTCGGTTGGCAACGACACTGTAAAACATGCCGCTCACTACGTGAGCTAGGCAACCAGGGTACCGTTCTTTGTTTATTTTCTTTTTGCTTGGCGGTCGCCCACAGCTGGTTGTCGAGTTAGATCATTTGTGCGAGGTGAAGAACCTTTACTCCGCACAATTGGGAATGATCGTATCACGTAGTGTTCAAGGTAAGGCACCCAAGAGGCAGTTACATAGTACCCCCGTTGCTGTCTCTGGAAATGCCTACACCGGAATTAAAATAAACTCATTGAAGCTGTCATCCATATGCAAGTCCGCCTCACGAGCGGTTCTTACTAGGATGCAGCTCACCCTTCATGCGGCTCGCCAGACACCCCACGGCGCTTCGCGCTTGGTGCAAGCAATGTCTGCCTGGTCGGTGAAAACCCGACATGCTCCGTCCCGGCATTGTAGGGATGCGAGGGTCTATGGTCATACGACTACGGCTGTGCATGATGTCGAGTAGATCTCTCCTATCGAGTAGACCCCCCCCCCCCCCCCGCGCTTGGTGCAAGCAATGTCTGCCTGGTCGGTGAAAACCCGACATGCTCTGCCCCGGCATTGTAGGGATGCGAGGGTCTATGGTCATAAGACTACGGCTGTGCATGATGTCGAGTAGATCTCTCCTATCGAGTAGACCCCCCCCCCCCCCCCCCCCCCCCCGCGCTTGGTCCAAGCAATGTCTGCCTGGTCGGTGAAAACCCGACATGCTCTGCCCCGGCATTGTAGGGATGCGAGAGTCTATCGTCATACGACTACGGCCATGCATGATATCGAGTAGATCTCTCCTTTCGAGTACACCCGCCCCTCCCTCCACACCCCCCCTCCGTATTTTTTCCCCCTGTCCCTCTGATCCTCCAACAATATCTGTTATCTTTACCCTTTCGACTCCGTGTGATCCGGCCCACCTCACGACGGGCTATGTTCCGGTTTTAGGGTGATCATGGATGAGGGCACCCACATGGGAGGGTCCAAGGTCAACTTTCAGAAGGCCTCGTGCACGCTGGATGCGTCGGTCAAGATTTACTCGCACAGGTGAGCTGTTGGCGGGTGGCGGGGTTATGGGGGGTGCTGTTGGGTTGTGAGTGGTGGCATTATCATGCGGCATTAAATTTCCCTTTTTTTTGAAAAAAATATCCGGTGGTGTTGTGCTTTTGTGGGTTGTGATGGCGGGTAAGCGAGCCGCTCGATGAGCTTGACTCTGCAGCTGCTGTCGTTGTTGCTCGTGTTGATGCGGTTGGTGGCGGTGTCTCTCTTTTTTCTTGCAGGTGTTTGGTGTCGTCGGTGGAGCGTTGGTCGTTGTTATTGTAGGAGGGAAGCCCGGAGTGCTACGTGGGGAGGGAGGTGGTGCGACACGCGTCTGTTTATAGCAGGACGCGACTTGTGTTGCTTCTTTACGCTCCTCCTAGGCGGCGGACACAAGAGGCACCGTGAGTCATTGCCGCCGTTGCCGCAGGGACGGTAATGTATTGCTTTCGCGCTGCTGATGCATGCGCCGGCTTGTTGTAACGGCTTTCGTCCCCGCCTTCCCAGGCCTACATCGCGGTGATGCATCACGTCGGCGGTGTTGCACCGATGATCAGGCTTGCGCTCTGCTCCTCGCTGTCTCCTCCTGGTCTGGCGGTCGTGTATGGCTCGGTCGTGCAAGGGCGACCACGGCATACATCGCCGTCGGTCATGCCAGGGTACACACAAGGGAAACCGATGAAGGAGGATCGGTGCTAGTGGCTACCGCGTGGTACCTCCTCTCTGTTGGGCCTGGGCTGACGGGGATGTGTGTGTCGAATTCGTGCTGCCTCGCCGACTCTCGCCCATGGCTTTCCTCGTGGCCTGGCCTGGCCTGACGATGATGCAAGGCATATATTCACGCCCCTTTTAGATAAAACCCCATAGTCCGAACAGCCTGCCCGATTCTCATCCGCTGTATGTTGGCTGTTGCTGCGCCATTTGTCGTGTGCCCCCGATTTCGTTTCTGCCCCTACCCTGGTATTTCTGTGTATCGTGTTACGCCGATAATCACTCATCGCCTATCCCGACTTCCTGTCTGCCTTTTTCCTGCCGGTAAGGTGCATCGCGTTGCTCTGCCGATTTTCATCCATCGCCTGTCCTGGGTGTCCTCTCTTTTTTGGCGGCGATGCACCGCGTTTGTCGCCGCTTTTTCCGTTGCACCGAGCAGGGTGGACGCGACTCACATCAGCAGCTACTCCCTCCTGGAGAATCTGAACCGCACGGAAGGCGATAAGGCGTCGGGGAAAGGGGGGTGAGAAACTGCCTGCCTGTCTGCCTGCCTGCGTGTCTGCCAGGGCGAGGTGTTGGCTTACTTTCGATTCACGGAACACTTCTCGATACCTGATACATGAAACAAAGGGTGTGTTTTTGGAATTTTTTGTTTTTTTATCTATTTACTTTTGGCCTCCGTGATACCGCATGTTTCCTGGGTTGGATCTGTACTGCAGACAGATCCTGCACAGCCTCTCGTAACTGTGGGTGAGGAACTAGATTATCTACTGCAGACATATCAAATAGATAGATAGATAGATATATCATTATCTGGCCGATATATAGAGCGTTTTATGGTCCTGCGTGACATCATTGCACGCAGCCCAAAACATCCCCTCGCACCCCCCCCCCCTCCTCCTTGGATGATCATTTCCCGCCTCCATCCCTTCGTCTCCCTGTATCTACTGCCCACCCTCTCTCCATCCTTCCCCCGCCATGGCTTCTTCGCAAAAAACTGAAACGCTTTTTCCGTTGCGGCGTTTTTCCTACGGCGTTTGATGGCATGTTTTTTAGAGGGGCTGTGGTTGGGAGCACGGAGAGGTCGACGAGGCTTGGTGTTCATGAAACGCTCAAGAAAGCGGACCAACTCAACCAAAGGTAGGGAAGGCTGGTAACTGACAGCTGCTAGGTTCTGCATGAGTTGGTACTGTTTTTTTTTTATTTTATTGGTGTCACGGTACTCATACCTACCGATTGCCATTTTTTGTTTATCAGGGTGGTAGTCGTGATCGGGTCGGGTCGGGTCGGGTCGGATCCCGTTCGAAAACAAATCCTGAAAACACCATTCGTAAAGTGCATTCTGTTTTGGCGTTCATAGTTTGCGTGTAATATCAGTACACTTTTGTCCCCCGTTTGTGCCGATAGGTGGCGACTTGAACCATGAGGTTTTTTTTTTTTTGGTGATATCCATCGCGTCTACGAGCAGCATGCGTCCGGCTGCAGAGGTTGGCCGTGTTGCGGCCGTGCCGCGCGGCCCTTTTGCATTGTAACTCCCGACACCAATTTGTTGAATATTTCCCTCCAAATACGCCGTGGGCATTGCTGTGATCGTGGCATTCTTTTTCTGTCAATTGTGCCCTATGTCATCCCAAAGGGGGTGATAATAGGCTGTATTCGCTGCTGCGTTTTGTTTTTTTGGGGGGGTTTTCCTTTTTTTCCGTAAATATCAGTAGACCATCCGTAGTTTTTTTTTTGTGTCTTGCCTACTACTGTAGTTTTTTCACGTCAGTACCTTGTTTTGTTTCGTGTCTCATCGGTAGGCTTTTTTTTGTGGCTGCCTACTGTAGTTTTTCATGTCAACGCTGTGTTTTGTTTTACCGGTAGGCTTTCGGTAGGCTACGTACGATGCGCTTTGCGGCTGCTTTCTGTTTTTTTTTGCTGTTGCTTCATATTCGCCGGTCTTGCTCCGCTCTCGCGTTTCGTGTGGATTCGGTCGACAGCGAAACGGAGCGAGCGTTCAAGATGGACCCTATGTTCCACAAGATGAGCAAAATATTCGACGAGGCTGGTTCCAGGTATGTAAGGATGGAATGGGAATCGTCTCTCACCGTTGCTGGCGTTTGTCCCTCACGGAGTGTGCGAAGGGGATAAGAGGGAGGAGAGGGCGGGACTCCGGCGTGTTGAAAAATATTCTTGGTGGTGGTGGTGGCGTTGGTGGTTAGGCTTACATCTATTGTGCTCTTTTCCCCTAACAAACAATTGTTTTTGCTCAAAAAAAAATACCGTTCGCGCAGTTGTGATGCCTGTTTCTCTCCTGAAAATCCCAATTTCCGCCAATTCAACGCCCAAAAGCCCCGTGTTTGGTACTTTGTGCTCTTTGAAAGATAGGCCCCACTATGTTGAATGCTGTGCCATTTCGATGGGCGTAAGTCTAGTGAAGGTTGGTGCGGTTGTTGGAGCAGACTGCGGTAGTCCCCATTAGTCATTTGCCCCCCTTACCCCCCACCCCCTCTCTCATACCGCCGCTATTTATTGCGCCGCGTGTATCACCCTAGGTTAGTGGGGTCCCCATTTTACCAGTACGGGGGGGCGCAGTAAATAGGACCGTATATGGCTTTAATAGTAAAAATAGCGTGTTTTTCAGGTTTTTGTGTGTACCGTAGGTTCCTATTCAATATGGTCCCCCTTTTTAATATCAGCCGGTGACGAGCCCATTAACGTGGCATTTCTTATCTCTCCTACAGTCTTGCCTTAAGGTACTGACCGCTCTGATTCCAACTTGTGTTTTCTCGTGAGAGGCCGTTTTCCTATTACGGGGGACCATAGTTAATAGGACCAAATATTGTTAGTAAAAGTGGTTAAAAATATTGGTTTTTATTTATACCATAGGTACTATTAACTGTGGTTCCCCGTAATAGCACTATCCCCCGTGAGGTCTTGGAGCGGGTGGTCTGAAAGTGGGTGTTCCGAGAAATGGGGTTGCAGTGCTGTAGGGGGTTAACGCCTCCTTATGTACCTCGCCGAAAAAAACGAGTTTTTTTTCTGAGAAAATGTGCATGCTCACCTTGGATGGATATAGAGGAGAGGTCCCATCGTCTGTGGTGGGTATACGAAGTACATACGTATGAAGACTCCGGTAGGACTGTGAGATACCAATGACATCCCCACGAAGAGCTTTGCCTCATTGGGATAAGTCATGCCTTATTGCATAAGGGATGACCTTTCGAGTGGGGGGTGTCTCATTGAGTATGAGGCATGCCTTGTTGTATAAGGCTTGCCTCATAAGGGATGCTCTTATTGTGTTAGGCTTGCTTTATAAGGCACCTTGTTGTATAAGGCTTACCTCATATGGTATGCTTTATGGTGTAACACTTGCCTAATAAGGCACGCCTTTTTGTATAAGGCTTGCCTTAAGAGGCATGCCTTATGGTGTGAGACTCGCCTAATAACGCATACAGACTTGCCGAATAAGGCGTGCGTTATTGCGACAAGGATAAGGCATGGATTTTTGGGATAAGGATAAGAGATGCCTTCTCGGGTACCGACAAGGAATGCCTTGGGTAGTTTCCTCAGTTCTAAACGTGTATACCAGAAGGTATTACAGCAGTGGTGGGGGTCCCTCTATAGTCCCGCTATATATGCGCCAGCCAATAACACATGCACTATTAACCGCACACTACGTACAGCAGTGCCTCGCTCGTCAATCCCGTCCGCGCCAAGGGATTCCGCAGGCGCTACGTACATGTAGCGGACAACCGGCACCATCCGGAGACCACCACGGTACGGTACCGCTGTCCCCCTCATACAGCAGTTTTGCGTCAGCATGCGTTTCCTATCGTGGAGGCAACGCTCATCTTTTTTCTGGCGGGCTGCTATTCGCTCGAGAAGATTTTTGCACCAGGGCTCTTGACGGGTCGGGTCAACACCTAGCAGTCGGGTCGGGTCGGGTCGGGTTGAGTCAGGTACTGGCGGTCCGACCTGACCCGTGAGAGAGCTTTGAAAGTTTTCTGTCCCGACCTGGCCTGACCCGATCCGATCCGATCCGACCCGTAAGAGGTCAACAACTTCTTGACCCGACCCGGAGGCCGGGTCATGTCCAGTTAGGAGCCATGATTTTTCGCCCTCTTTTTGGGAAAATCGCATAAGCTTGGACGAGTAGGGACGCAAGTTCTTTTTGGGGAGGTTGGCCTCAGCTAAGTCCCGCGTGTGTAGGAGCGACTATCTTGAGATGACTGGCTGAAGCTCAGCCCGGTACCATACGTAGACGCATCATCTTTTGAGAAAAATCGACGAAGTAGCTACGCGATCAATCAGCCCCATAGGACTAGCAAAGGTATCTATCTGACGTACTTATTGGGATGTACGCAGCAGTTGATACAAAAATAGTTGGCGCGAGTTTTTCAGTTGATATTGTTCAGTAGACCCCGCCAGGGGGAGACATATTTTTTCCCGAAAAATTGCAATTCCCCTCGTAGCACGGGTCGGGTTTGAACGCCTGGTACGTGGTGACGGGTTATAGTTTTATCGCCTTTTAGGGGTAACGGCTTGTTCTTATAGCGCCATATACGGGTGACGGGTTATTGTTTTATCGCCTTATAAGGGTAACGGCTTATTGTTTACCCCCTTGTTGTGCCCTGACGCCCGCTTTTCGACCCCGCCTCCTCCTTCCCCCTGCGCGGCGTTTTTTTTTTTTCTCGTGGAATCCCTTCTCGCGGGTGGGGTTGGGTTTGGTTGGGGTTTTGCGGCGTTTTTTTCGCAGGGGGATGCTTCTGAACAACCTTAGCGTGCGAGATGGCTGCAAGGTTTCCTTTGATTCGGAGACTGCTACTGCACCTCCATCGCCAGAGTCGAGTCGGCAAGTGTTTTTGGTCGAACCGAAGGAAAAAGAAGGAGGCGGTGTTGAAACAGGGGAGAAAGGTGTTGATGGTCCGGAAGGAGAGCAGGCCGAAAATGTTGACGGGGGGGTGGAGGGGGAAGGGCGAGGAGGCGGGGAAGGGGGGTGTGAGGGGGAAGGTGAAGAAGACAGCGTGGAAGCGGCTGTGGCGGGTGTTGGGGCAGAAGGAGCGGCGACGGTAGGCGGTGGAATGGTGGACGTTTCGCAGCTGCGGTCGACGCTGTTCGGCCTGTGCGCGGACCTGTCGGTGAGAGGGGGAAGGGGGTGTTCAGGGTGCGGAATCATTGCTTTTGGGGGATGGGGGATGCGGTTGGAGCCTGGAGTGTCGTTTCGTTCGTCGATCGATCCACCGAATGTTTTGTGATGCTGATCATGCTGCTGTCGTATATCGTGTACCACGCTGACTGGGGTGACGAAACATACGTTAAGACTCCGATATTGACCCTTTTAGAACCGCCCTCCCGTTTTTGGGATTAATTTTTGAGGCACTCTATAATATAGGTTCACCCTCAATTTGCTGAGGCTCCTCGTTTAAGGAGCGCCTTACCCCACCCGAAAACTAACTTCAGTAAAAATCCGATTTTTTTTTTTCTCATCCCATTCATTATCTTCGCACATCTTCTTCTCTCTTTCCTTCCAACTCGTAACTCAGATCCGGGGTCACATAGCTGGCTCTTCTCCCCCCTTCCCGCTACGGTACGTGCCTTCATTTTATCGCGAGAAGATTTCAGCCTTTTCTTCCCTCGTCGACTCGCATCGAATTTTGACTACCCACGCTGCAAGGCGCTCTCAGCAATTGAATCCTTCTTTATTTTTGCAAATAAGGTCAAAGCCCGACCCACCTGGGGCTCGAACCCATGACTCAAACAAGTAGAATTCGAGGTTAACCACTTGAACCACCGGGGCGACCGGCTTGCATCCCGATGAATAATCCCAAGTATACAACAAACGTCATTTTTCGAAACAAGGTTGGCATACCGACGATTTTGGGTTTAGGAACCCCGTCATTCAGAAAACAGTTTAGCGGGAATGTGCTACCTCTATCGTAGAACGCGTCTGCTGAGAATTTCACTGGTTTGCCCCTAAAATGAGACTGCGGTTCTGAAGGGGTCAAGATAAACCGAGGTGCAGGTAGAAAAACGATAGAACACATTTTTGAATCCCAGGCTTAAGGGGACGGTACACTATTACGGGGGACCATAGTAAATAGAACCAAATTTTGTTAGTGGATACAGCGAAACGTTTAGGTTTTTGGTCGTATCGTAGGTCCTATTTAATAGAGTCCCCCGCATGAAAAGCAAGCCAAGGACAAACGGGAAAATAAAACTTGACTATTTTGTAGTGTTGTCCTGATAATCTACCCTCACCGTTTTTTTGATTTTTTTCCCCACTCCACCTTTCGGGAGCGTGGTGTTTTTTTTTTTTGCTACTTTTTTTCGTGCACCCCGTGTGTAGATAGTGTGGTTTGGGGGCTGAGATGTGCTGTAGTGACAGGATGGTGGCTGCGGGTCAATCTTGCCTTGGCAGCCGTCTTTTTCGTGATAGGGTGTGCACAAGCCGTGCAAGTAGTAGTAGTAGTAGTAGTAGTAGTAGTAGTAGTAGTAGTAGTAGCAGTAGCAGTAGCAGTAGCAGTAGCAGTAGCAGTAGTAGTAGTAGTAGTAGTAGTAGTAGTAGTAGCAGTAGCAGTAGCAGTAGCAGTAGCAGTAGCAGTAGTAGCAGTAGCAGTAGCAGTAGTAGTAATACAGCAGTTGTGAAGTACTGCCGGCTTCCCGACAGATACACTTGTAGTGCCTCTGGAATCCCTTGGCGCAGGAAGAATTCACCCGGTGCGGAAGTGTGCGGAGTAGATAATGCCGGTCGCCGCTATAGTGCCGGTATTGTTGGGGACCATTATTGTACCATTTGTACATACACAGCATTGTGGGTTTGTATGTAATTTCTGTGGCGTGTTTTAGCGATAATAGAGCTTGTTCAACTTCATGGGTTGAATTTAGGGGACTCTATCTATGACCTATGACCCTGCCTTACGATGCCCCGGCACCCCCCGTCTTCCCCCCGCGGGTGCGTTGGGTTGCCGACGCAGTAGTTGTCACTTGATTTCGACGTTTTTTTGCCCTGCAGTCTCATAGAGAGTTCATGTACCATACCGCTCTGGCCAGATCTGTCCGATAGTATTGTACACGCGTGGACGATGATGTCAATATAAAGCGTTGGTTTTTTTTTCGGTCACAGTGGTGACACGATGGGGTTAGAAGTGACTGCGATACGTTGTGGTAGAGATATTTCATTAACCCTTTTAGAACCGCAGTCCCGTTTTGGGGGCAAACCAGTCAAATTCCGAGTAGTTTGTCCCCAAAACGGGACTGCGTCTCTAAAAGGGTTAATGGTTTTTGGGTCTGTTTATATTAATAGTTTGATCGGTGTCTGAAGACGTTGAGTTCTGAGATTCCCTTTTGGGGATGTGCATGGTGTGATTGGAACAAGCGCGTATATTATCAGATGGCAACTATTTTGGGCTGGGCTTTGGCTGTTGACCGAGTCGGTAGCGACTATGCTGTGGTCAAAATCAACCAGTATGCTGGATTGTTGCGGCACCCATATGGTGATTTTCCGTACTTTACTATGGCGTGTTTCTTGGGCGTACGTGATATAAATACTACTGGCCAATATGCTGGGACGGCTTAATTAGTAGGTGACTGCTGTGATCAAAATCTATCAGTATGCTGGATTGCAGCAGCACCCTTATGGTGGGTTTCCGTACTATACTATGGCGTGTTTCTTGGGCGTACGTAGTATCAAAACTACTTGCGAACATGCTGGACGACTTCATTAGTACCTGGTAGGTTACTACTGTGATCAAAATCCATCAGTATGCTTGATTGCAGCAGCACCCATATGGTGGGTTTCCGTACTATACTATGGCGTGTTTCTTGGGTGTACGTAGTATCAAAACTACTTGCGAACATGCTGGACGACTTAGTTAGTACCTGGTAGGTTACTACTGTGATCAAAATCCATCAGTATGCTGGATTGCAGCTAGGCCTAATCTTCTAAGACGAGCGAAGCGAGCCGTAAGTCGGACTGGGAAATCGAGCGTAGCGAGGTATTAAGACGGGCGCAGGCCGAAAAAATTTCGACTAAGTCGCGCGAATTTCAATCGTCTTAATCCATATTTTGCGTCTTAGCGCGTCTTGGACTCGTCTTAGCGCGTCGTAGCGCATCTTAGACTCGTCTTAGCGCGCCTTAGACACGTCTTGGCACGTCTTAGATTCGTCTTGGCACGTCTTAGGTTCGTCTAGGCAGGTCTTAGGTTCGTCTATAGGCACGTCTAAGCTCTTGGCAGTACTAAAGCAAGAATTATGTCGAAAACTAACAGTTAGCTGCTTCAACGAGGCACGGGTACAACAGCAATATACAGCAACCACACAACAACGCAGAGCGCCAGTAAATACGGCAATAATCCAAGTATCAAGCTACCGGTATACCTGATAAGTGCGATTAGTACGTGTAATGATGGATGAACAGCATTATCACGTACCTAGTAGTACCTGGTACTCCTACGTGGTAGTTCCTTGTTTGTTGGCATTTGACGTCACGCACAGTAGTAAGTAGTACATAATTGATACCAGGTAGTACCTGGTATATTTGAATATCTATAATACCATGTGTGTCTTTGTACATTAATTCGTACATACGTGCCCATATTCGAAGTGAAAGCTCCGAAATCGCATTGCGAATAGAAGGCACCACCAGGTACCTGGTTATATTGCGTCGTTTGTTTTCCACGAGGACGAATATCATACCGTCGGCAGCCGTGGATACCAACAAACTCAGATATATATTTTTCACGTATTAATAGAGTTAATACGAAGTAGTATTATTAATATTAATAGCAGCCTACCAAGCCACCAACGGAAAACAGATAACTGCAGTATTTAGTATTAGTCCTAAACGATGTCGTTCAAAAAACGACACGTTGCTACCGGTGGTCGTGATGCATCCGCGGTGTGAGCATATACCAACGGATTTTGCGCAAACCACTATTAATATTATAACAATAGTAACTGCCCTGCCCACGGAACACAGAAAGAGAGCAGTTGTTGTCCTATCTATGTTGGGCGTCCCAAATAAGGCATTATGTCACCTATAGTATTATACCGATGTACCACGGTTAACGTAGCAACAAAAATAGCAAAAAAAAAACGAGAGAACGAACAGCAGTATAGACTAGTCGCCCTAAAGCATGCAACTTTTGTTTTGCAATATATATTTCGACGTTGAGAACCAACACAACAACTTGAAACAAAACAGAAGTAGCAGTAATACTATGTAAGGTGGTAGTAGTATGTCGAAGAAATTGGAGCGGACCTTCACCATCACACCCATCTGCCATGTGGCGAGAGAGGATAGAGATCATGTTTTATTTTTCATTTTTTAAAAGATAATAACGCCATCCTCGAAAATACGGAGAACCGGGTTCGATGTCCCCGGTGACAGGAAAAAGCGCATGGAGGCCTGAGAAAAGAAGGTTCGAAAGAAGCAAGTTGGAGTAGTCGACTCATTTGTTGTCCCCGCTTTGTTTCCACCCATTTCCACAGCTCGCTGTGGTCGTGTCGACCCCCTAAGACGCCTCGACCGGCGCCTGTGGTGCATTCTAAGACGAATCTAAGACGTGCTAAGACGAATCTAAACGTGCCAAGACGAATCTAAGACGTGCCAAGACGTGATATAGCGAGTAAGACGGGCCTCTCTCTGAGAAACGGATTAAGACGTATTTTAAGACACGTCTTAGAAGATTGGGCCTAATTGCAGCAGTACCCATGTGGTGGGTTTCCGTACGATACTATGGCGTGTTTTTTGGGGTTACGTAGTATCAAAACTGCTGGCCAACATGCTGGTGCTGGACGACTTAATTTGTACCTAGTACCTGGTAGGGTACTACACTGTGGTCTAAATCAATCAGTATGCTGGATTGCAGCAGCACCCATTTGGTGGGTTCCCGTACTCAACTATGGCGTGTTTCTTGGGCGTACGTAGTATAAAAACTACCTGGTACTGACTAATATGCTGGATGACTCAACCAGTAGGTTACTACTGTCAGTAGATTACCACTACCTGTGTCCAGCCCTACAAATATTTTTTCAAGACGCTAGGGGTGGCACTGCTTGGCCGAAACATGTGCTCATCTGAGGTAAACTACCCTTAGGCATGCCTTGTTGCTCATGCTTTATTCACCCTCGTATTAGGCATGCCTTTTTTGCCCGCCAATAAGGCTTGCCGTCTTTTGCACGATATTTTCTCCATGAACTCCTTTGAGACCATGATATTGATTGTTCACCGGGTTACGCCTCTAGATAAGGCATGCTTTGTCGTTTCCCAGCAAGAATGGCATGCATGTCTTACTGCTCAGCATGACATGTCTTGTTGCCATACGATATTCTTCGTTAGCAACTATTACGGGGGGCCATAGTTAACAGCACCAAATATTGTTAGTAAAAATGATTAAATATATAGGTTTTTATGTATACTATAGGTCCTGTTAACTATGGTCCCCCGTAATAGTTTCAAGCTTCAAGGCGCCTTGAAATTGATTGTTCGTCAGGTGACGGCCTGTAGTATTACGGGGGACCATAGTTAATAGGACCAAAGGTACACATAAAAACCCTTCATATTTAACCATTTTTACTAACAATATTTGGTCCTGCTAACTATGGACCCCCGTAATAATTCATGCCTCATTACTCCACGAGGCGTTTTTTTTTTCGCACGATGTTTTTCGTTAGCGGCTGCTTTAAGGCCGCGGGATTGACTGTTCCTCAGGTCAAGCCTAAGTAAAATGCATCCCCTTTCGACCTATACTGCATGCCTCATTTCTGCACGATAGTTTTCGTCAGTAATTTGTGTAACCCTTGAGGAACTACATGCAGTCCCGCGTTGGGGACAAACCCGTCTAATTCTAAGTAATTTTTCACAAAACCGGACTGCAGCCAGGAAATAGTCACCGATAGTCCCTTTAAGAAGCGGGCACCTGCACAGAAGCGTAGGCCACACTATTAATAGTGAGCAGGTGGGGATCCCGTTCGTCAGCGGGATTAACTATAACAAACCGCTCCACCAACAAAGAACAATTAATCATCGTATGAATGAAGCCGGTATACGTATCTTTTCCGACACGTCGGATTTTTCCGGCAAGGTTTTTCGAGCTGAGCACCGCCAACGAAAAGCGTTGGATTTAGACAGAATGCGCAATGATATCGTTTTTTTTCTGGCGCTGGTTTTCTTTGGACGACGGTAAGGGATCTGAAAACATGATCAACCATTTTTGGCGAGGGAGGCTCGTGTTTCAGCGCTCGTGTTTCAGCGAGAGATGTTTTTTTTTGGGGGGGGGGGTTCTTCCCCGAAGACACCTTGTTTGATCTGTTTCCGGCAACTCTTGTACCGGTCCTGGTTCACCCTTTTAGAACCGCAGTCCCGTCTCGGGGACAAACCACTCAACTATCAAGTAGTTTGCCCCCAGAACGGGACTGCGGTTCTGAAGGGGTTAAGTCGAGCGCTGGAAAACGGTGTAACTCCTGTTTGTTGCTGACGTTGTTTTTTGGGCAAGTAAGTGCAGTACCAGCCAAGGCGGGCGCTGCTGCCCGTTTTGTCGCACGCGTGGTGTGAATGTGATGTGCGCGTGTGTATAGTATGTATTAATGGTAGTCGCTGTTGTTGTTTTTGTTGATTTTACGTCACCTCTTGTCTTAAGGGTGTTGAGTCCGTGGACGCGGGACAGGCCCCCGAAAGAAAGGAGTGGAGCGGAAGAATACCTCAGGGAAAGAAGTATGTTTGCCCGTGGTTGAAAAACGAGTCAGGTGGTACACGTACTGAAACAGTCGGAGACATACAACAGACATAACAACTGGAACACATCGTATACCTCAAACTCTTTTTCGAAACTTGTAAAGCCCTTGCACGAGTTGCAACCTTGCCCGATGTGGCCGCGTACGCATACCATAATTATGTCCCGAGATGCGTTGTCGATTGCGGTGTATTTTGTTGGCGCTGGTTTTAATGCTGGGCTTGAGGCAACATAGTGCGGGTCATCATCTTGCGGACGACGTGGAAGAGGTTCCGAAAATGTTGGTGTTGTTGCTCGTGGTGCAGGTATTAGTGTTACTGGTGTGGCTCATGTTGAATGTACACTTTTCGTTTCTCATGTTGAAGTTGACCATGTTTTTTTGCTCGTGTTGACAGAGTAATATCGTTTCGCGCATGTTGAAGCAAGTCGATACCGCTGTTGGTCATGCTGGTGTTGAGCATGCTGTTCCTCATGTTCGATTTGATTGCCCAATCGCGTGCCTCAGGGTGGCGTGCTCCAGTTGAAGTTCCGTGCGGTTGCTATTTCGGGGGACCCTAGTTAATAGGATCATATTCTGTTTGTAAAAATCGTGAGATGTATACTTCGAAGTAGGATTCCTATGTATGCCATTTTTTTTTTTTTTTTTTTTTTTTTTTTTTTTTCCATCCCATTCATTATCTTCGCACATCTTCTTCTCTCTCTCCTTCCAACTCGTAACTCAGATCCGGGGTCACATAGCAGGCTCTTCTCCCCCCTTCCCGCTACGGTACGTGCCTTCATTTTTTATCGCGAGAAGATTTCAGCCTTTTCTTCCCTCGTCGACTCGCATCGAATTGTGCCTACCCACGCTGCAAGGCGCTCTCAACAATTGAATCCCTTTTTTTATTTTTGCAAATAAAGTCAAAGTCCGACCCTCCTAGGGCTCGAACCCAGGACTCAAACAAGTAGAATTCGAGGTTAACCACTTGAACCACCGGGGCGACCGATTGCACGATAGGTCCTGTTGACTGTGGTCTCCCGTAGTAGTTGTGTTTCGTGCCCCCTCGCAATTGATTACTACGCAGATGGATCGCTGTCGATAAATTGTTTTCGAGTGTCTCGCTAGTTTGCGTATTTTCCTATTAATAGCTGCGGTTGCTGTTGCTACTACTGTATTACGGGGGACAATATTGAATAGGACCTACGGTACACACAAAGGCCTACCATATTGGCCTTTTTTTACAAATAATATTTGGTCCTATTCGCTGTGGTCCCCCGTGGTGGCAATGTCGCTGCTGCTGTTGCTGTTGGTGCTGCTGATGCTCTTGCAGCTAGCTGCTGCGGATGGTGCTTCTAACGATGCTGCTGACACGAGGCTACTTTTTACTTCTTTATTTATCGTGCTGGTGGTGCTGTCGTTGCTGCTGATAGGTTTGACCTTTTCTTCTTCTGATGATGATGATGTTGGTGCTGAAACCGTTTTTTTTTTGCTGTTTTTTGTTGGTTTCCCGCTGACGTGCTTGCTCCCCCTCTCTTTCTGCTGATGACGATGGACGGTGACGTTTCTTCTCATCCTGACACGATATTTTATGCCTGCGTTTCGTGTCTTCGCCGCATGTTTCCCTTGCCGGCGCAGACGCTGACGCTTTGCCCTCAGCTGCAGGAATTCCGCGATCAGATCAACGAGGTACAGGACACGCCCACATCTCCGTCCGGTGAGAAAACAAACAGAAAATAGTTACAATAGGAACTCCCTTGTGACGTGCATTGCAGTCCGTCGCCCACCCTTAAGTACCAAATTTAAAATTTCGAACTATTGTAGTATTTATTCAGGGGCCCACGAAAAAAAACATCCCGACACATTCTCGAGACTCGGGCAGGGGGGGGGTTACGGAAACCAGATACATTTTAAGGACGGGAAAAAAAACGCTTTTCGCAGTGGCGTCCGGAAACCCCAACGCACTGGTTTGTTTCAAGATCAGAGGTTGGTATCCCTGGACAGGTTTGCCTATTAGGTCTGTACTCGGAGGTCCTCACGTGTTTTTTGTTGTTGGCGTAGAGATGGAAGAAAAGCAGCTGCATTCCTTTTGGCGCACGCGGAGACTGAGATCCATGCTCGTGCCTCGCATCTAAGATACGCCTCCCAAGTACTACAATGTATGATCACAATACTTGAACCCAGGTAATTACCTGGTTTTCCGCCTCATTCAAGGCAGTATCATACCAGGTAACATTTGTTTTTTCGATTTGGCACTGGGGAGATGTCCAGATCGTTTTTTTTGTTTTCTTTGCGCTATTACGGGGGAATATAGTTAATAGGACCTATGGTATGCATATAAATCTCTATATTTTAACCATTTTTACTAACGATATTTGGTCCTATTAACTATGGTCCCCCGTATTAGGTATGAAAGGGAGTGTGCCTTTTTTGTCGAGGCTTCTCACTCTTACGGGCGGCCATAGTAAATAGGACCTACTATTGTTAGTAAACGTAGGAAAATATATAGCTCTTTGTGAGTACCGTAGGTCCTATTTATGATAGTCCCCCGTAACAGAGCAGCTCCATGCTGTTGTTGGGCTAAATATTTGTAGAGCGGTTTTTGTCAAGGAGTCGGATTGCTCGATCGCCTTTCGTTTTTGTAGCAAGGGAAACTATTAATCTATCAGTCAACCAGCCAAGCCATTCAACCATTCACCCATCCAACCGTTCCACGCACGTTCTGTCAATGGACCAACAATACCAACCAACGCAGGCATGCCTACCTGGCATCTAAAATATGCCTTGTCGTACGTACATAATGTACCGCATTTTCTTGTGCCTGAAATTTGGAAACAGGTGCGTATCGCGGTGGGCATGATGACGACTCGGACTCGGACGGGGGAGCGGGGGGAGGGTTCGATGACCACCCCGGGGCTGACGATGCCTCCTTCGGTGGTGGGGATAGCGGTGGCGGAGACATAGTGGAAGAAGGAGTTGCGGGTGGGGATGGGGACGTTGGGGGGTTTCGCGATCTTGCCGGCGGCTCTGGACCCACCGACGACGTGTGAGTTTTTCCTCGGACTTCCTTTTCGTGTCTTTTGCTGTTGTTTTATGTGGGAAAAGTTATCGGTCACTTTGTTGTTGTTCCTTTTGTTTTTCGTCTCGTTACCCGGAAAATTGGAACCGTTCGTCCTCCGTACCTCCCCCCCCCCCCCGCGATAGTTGTCGTATCGTTTCGGCATAGTACTTTTTGACATACTCGGAGATTGGCTCTTGCTTATCATTAGGAAAAACTGCTGTGAGATCGAAACTTTTACCCCTACTCGGTACGCGTTAGTTGTTCCATTGCGCTTCAAACGTTCCTCTCAATGTTTCTTGTTTCCGAGTGCCTTACCTCCCACGTCCCTCCACCGCCGCCCGATACCCGAACAACCCTACATGGTACACAATACTATTACCACTGTTACTGTTACGGGGGGGATATTAAATAGGACCCAAGGTACACACAAAAACGCACCAGGTAAATATATATTTGTTTTTTTGTTAACAGTATTTGGTCCTACTTAGATTGTTCCCCCGTTATACTACTACCAGTCTTTTACGGGGGACCAGAGTAAATAGAACCTACGATACAGAAAAAATAAACATGTATTTACTATTTACCTATTTTTGCTAACGATATTTGGTCCTGATTAGTATACGGTAGCCCCCTGTAATACTACCTTAGGCTACTCGGGACAATCATGGTTGCACGCCCGAATTCGTCACGTTTGAGTTGTCCATTCAGGCGTTTTCATTTCTCCGCCCGTTTCTCCTCGGCTCCTCCCCCCACCCCTCTCCCCACTCTTCTGGAGATGCCAGCGTGGAACGCCCAGCGGCGTTTTTCACAGCTGGCGCAACAGGGGGGAAGTAGGTTGTGACTGGTCATCGCTTCGACAAAATTCAACACTGTTTTCCGAGTAGATGTAGTAGGTTTTCTCTCGAAATGGGGGTATTTACGGGGGACCTTGCATAGGAAATAGGACCTACGGTAGACACAAAACCCTATATATTTCCCTTTTTTTGTTTATTAATATCAAGATTCGGTCCTATTTTCTGTGCCCCCCCCCCCCCCCCCCCGCCCTCCGTATTAGCTGTTAACGGTACCTGGTGTGGTTTCTCGGAGCCTCCTCAGCCTGCGTGTGGAGGTCGAATCATCCATGCCACTCTCTAAATGTTGTTCGTCTTTTCTGTTACCCCCCTCCCTTCCTTATCCCTATCCGCGCTCTTGGCACCCGAGAGGCAGCTACGTAGTACTCCCATTGCTGCATCTGGGAGTGGCTGCACCGGGAATTAAATTAACTCACTGAAGCTATCATCCATATGCAAGTCCACCTCACAAGCGAGTAGGTTTGGCAGTTTGGGAGAAGGGATCTTTAGGGATGTTTTTTTACCGGTACTTGAAAAATGTGTAGCGTGGTCTGCACTTCGGAATCGTCGTCCGCATCTGAGAAATTTCCTGGTTGGATGCAAACTTGGCGCAGCCGCGTTTATGGCTAGTTTTGGCCCGTTTTGGCTGCGGTTTGGGGTTAGGGTTAGGGTTAGGGTTAGAGTCAGGGGTGGGGTTGGGTCTTCGCCCGTACCTTGATCCCAACAGGAACCAAAACACTCGAACAGCCTACCAACCTAAAGATCCCTTCTCCCAGATTGTTAAAGGTCCTCTCACAAGCGGTTCTTAGTAGGATGCAGCTCACGCTTCACACGACTCGCGGGACACCTCACGGCGCTTCTCGCTTGGTGCAAGCAATGTTTGCCTGGTCGGTGAAAGCCGACATGCTCCGTCCCGGCACTGTAGGGATGTGAGGGTCTATGGTCATACGACTACGGCCATGCATGAGATCGATTACATACATCTATCCTAACGAGTACCCCCCCCCTACCCTCCCCGCCGCACCGCCCAAGCCGATAGCACGAAAATTGAACTCCCAGCGACTTGCAGTGCTGTAAAAACTCGCCACTAATAATAGTAGATGCTATTGTACGTACTACGTGAGAGTTTGCCTCCTATAAATAGAGAGGGTGTAGTTTTGAAGGTAGTGAGGCTGACACACCATCCACGGGCATCGTTCTGGTATTCCAATCGACCCCCCCCCCCCCCCCTCCCCCCCTTCCCCCCCCCCCCCACCCCACATTCCTTCGTTTTCGTGGGCCCTTTTCCGACCCTAACCCTCTTTCCCTACCCTTTTCACCCGCTGACACCTCAATCGATAACGCGAAAATGGAACTCCCAGCGAGCCTTTTTACCCTTCCAGTGGTGTACTTTTCTTTGTTTTTGTTTTTGCTGTGCAGATGCCTTACTGCGGCTGTAGTTCCAAGCGGATTTGTCCTGACAATAAGAGCGCAGTCCAATACACGGGTTAAGTCTGTGAGTACCGCAGTCCCGTTTTGGCGACGAAGTACTTAAATTTTTTGAGTGGCTCGTGCCTAAAACGGCACTGCGGTCCTAAAACAGTTTAGGTTGAGACGGGGGGGGGGTTCTGGGAGCCTCGCCGGGTTTGCAGTAGTTTGGCTTTCGCGTCCTCCGTTTCTAGTCCTGATTCTCCCCGGTACTCGACACTCGATACTCTCTCTCTGTACTCACCTCTCCTCGCCACCCCGACCCCCGTGCCAAACGCGATAACGCAAATATGGAACTCCTATTATAGCGACCCTTTTCAGATATACACAGGGGAGCCGTCGAGGTGTCTCGCCTGGCCGTATTTGTCCTCCGAATCGTCCCTTCCCATCCTACAAGAAGTATCCCGGTTATATAAGACCCTCTCTAAACCAACCCCCCCCCTCCCCCCCGGCTGCCCGGCGCAATAACGCCAACATGGAACCCCCAGCGACCCTTTTGAGGCTGACACTGGCGGCTGCTGGGAGCCTCCCCGAACTTCGTTTGGAGCCGCCACCAGCGCGTCGTTCCTCGATGGCATGCAGGGAGTTGATGGTGCTTTCGGGGGCGGTGCAGACGTGGGGATGGCGATGGGACCGGCGAGCCTTCAGGACAGGCTTTGCAGTGACATCAAGGTGGGGAGGGGTTGATTTTGTGGGTTGAATGGTTGGGATGCTGGTTCTGTGACCTGTGCTGTGATGTCGACTTTTGTTTTTTATTTTTGTTGATTGGTTGGTTACTCGTTCAGTCATGCTTCATGAAGGGTTGGTTTGTGTGCTGTTTTGTTTATTTGGTCGTGTCGTGTAATGTGCAGTGGCCTCACGGTGGAGATGCGTTCGTGTGTTGGTTGCTTGATTTGAGGCTGGTGATTCGTTAGCTTTGCCCTGGTCGGTATTATCAATTGGTGTTTGCTTTGATTCGTGGGTTGGGCTGTTTTGTTTTGTTCAGGTGCCAGGTATTTGTTCGGTGTTTCGGATTTTTTTTTTTTTTTTCGCTCTCCACTAAGTTGAAGGAGCAGGTTGATTTGTTGGTTTCGGTTATTGATAATTGCCTTCGTGATTGGTGAATGCTGGTTCCTTTTATTCCCAATAACTGCAAGGTGCAATTTGGCTTGGTGGTTGCGGCTGGTTATCTGCCTGGGTGATTGGCGTATTTCGGTTCGTTCGGTTCGTGTTCTTTGTTGTTGTTTTTTCAGACTGGCGGTGCTTGGTTGCTCGGGGTTGCTTCGTTATCCTCAGGTCGTTTATATCTCTCCCTACGTACGCATACCCTTGTTATCGTTGTCGTTCTTTGTCTTATCATTTTGGTGTCGTCGTCGTTGTTGTTGTGCTCATTCCTTCGGGTTTTGTTTTTTTTTTGCAACATCCCTTCCTATCCTTTTTGGTTGCTCTCGATATCCAAGCCTTTTTTGTTGCTTTTTGTTGTTATCGCTCTGAACCGAAATATAAGCACCATTTGGACCCTGATGTGAGTATTAAACGTATGTTTTATCACCGGTCAGAGTGGCATCATTTTTTTGTTTCTTTTGTTTTTTTTTTGTTTTTTGTTTTTCATCCCTCCTGTAAGGTGGTTAACGACGATTATGCCTTCTACGAAACGGGAGCCTTAGCCTCGGCGGCTGTCAGCGGCAACAGCTGGGCAGGCGCATCCCACTGGAAGTTCGTCTGCATCAAGAAAAAGGTGTGGGAAATATTGCGAGCATTTCCATTTTCTCGCCTGGGAAGAGGGGGTGGGGGGGGGTACGCATTGTCACGCATGGCCGGAGTCGTGGGGTTACGATTCTGGAGTTGGGGTGGGTTGAAGGCGGGGTCGGGCCGGGGGGGGGTGGGAGGGGGGGGCTCGATGTCATGCGTGGCTGTAGCCGGGGGGGGGGGGGGGGGTGTACTCATTAGTTGCTTGCCTTGTTTTTTTTTAGCATTTACCACGCATACCTTTGGAGACGGAACGGTGGGGGTTCGATACGCTTGTTTTCTCTTTTGCATGGTGGTAGTCGGGGGGGGTGTACTCATTAGGTGCTTGCCTTAGTTTTTTTAGCATTTACCACGCATCCCTTTGGAGGTGGAACGGTGTGGGGTCGATAGGCTTGTTTTCTCTTTTTTAGGGGTAGGCGGGGGGGTGCGGTTGGGTGTACTTGAAGATGTTTGGCTGGCGGAGACGGGGTTGGAAGGGTTTCGAGCTTTGAAATGGGGGGAAGCGGTTGACCATTCGCTTTGTTGTGTGTTTGCCTTTCGCGACCACTTGGTCGAAGCCGCTTTCCTGTCTAAAGCATTATGTCTTGCTGCGTTTTACGGCGGTGTATATACTCGTAGGTGCACCCGGTGCCCGATTGTTCATCTTCTAACCCCCACCCGGTAATGGGTAGCATTCCGGTCGGAAATATAAGAACGGGTTGGTCTTCATATTTATGCCTGAACGATCCTTATATTGCCGTCCATCGTGACACGTTTGGTGTTTCCCGTGAGGCAACGCCGAGACGTACGGTTTGATGTTGTACGATCTGGGCAACTTCCTGGTGTATACGTAGAGAACGAATAGGAGCTAAGAATGGACCCTCGGGAGACCGAAAAAGGAAACACCTTCCATCTCTTGTGTTGCATTGTATACGTCATGCTGCTGCTACTACTACTACTGTTGCCGGTGTTCGTCGTATTTTACCTGGTGCAGTCTATGCGCGGCCTTTTAGTTTTTTTTGCGGCTTCGAATTTCTGACACAAGACATGGAAGGCTTTTCGAATACTTGTTTGTTTGTTGTTGTTGTAGTTTTTTTTTTTTTTTTTGCTTTTCGCTTTGTTTATTCCTGTTTCCTCTATCTATGCCTGTCTTGCTTTTTTCGTTCGTGACAGCGTCCTGACGAGATGCCGAATGAGATGCCATTGCATTGTGGGATTGTATTGGTTGCTTTGTGCTTCCCACAGCCTCGGAGGGGTAGATGATGGTTCACAGCAGTAGATCATCTGCGGTTACTCAGCTCCCGTTGTGGGAGGGTGCGGAAGGATCTGCCCATCAAGTACAGATCCAACCCAGGGAACACGCTCTATAGATCGCGCTGATGGTTCGAATCCCACCCGGATACCAAATCGGGAATAGATATATCTGCCTTCAACGGGCTAGATCATCAAGCAGAAATTGGGAATGACTCTATCTCCGTAAGGTCTTTTGAGGGGCTATTATTTTCGATCGCCGAGGGGGTACGTGTTTTATCTACTAGATTTCGAATGAAAGCTAGATACGGGCTTTCGTGTCGGATTTTTTTTTTGTTTCTTGTTTTTTGCTCATCCATTCATTATCTTCGCACATCTTCTTCTCTCTCTCCTTCCAACTCGTAACTCAGATCCGGGGTCACATAGCAGGCTCTTTCACCCCCTTCCCGCTACGGTACGTGCCTTCATTTTTATCGCGAAAAGATTTCAGCCTTTTTCTTCCCTCGTCGACTCGCATCGAATTGTGCCTACCCACGCTGCAAGGCGCTCTCAACAATTGAATCCTTTTTATTTCTATTTTTGCAATTAAAGTCAAATGTCCGACCCACCTGGGGCTCGAACCCAGCACTCAAACACAAGTAGAATCCGAGGTTAACCACTTGAACCACCGGGGCGACCGGACACCCGAGGACGTACGTGTTTTGTCAATTACAGTAGTTGTAGTGATAAGAAGGCCAGACTCGTGCGACCCTCTTGAGCAATCTTTGGACCAAGTTCATGTGGGCGAGTTGGGGGTTAAATCGAAGGCCGGCGTTCTGTTTTTTTTTCTCGTTTTCGGGAGGCGCTTTTCTCCTGGTGGTGTGCTCTTTTTTCTTTATTTTGTTCGATCGGTTTTTGTTGGAATGGCATCTACTATATTGTCGGAAGGCAGGGATAATAATAACCATGATAATAATCCCATTTGTTCTCCTCGTCCTATCTCTCCCGGTCCTTCCCCGTTGTAACGTCAAATCAGGTGTCGTGTAGCGGACGCTCCCTTCGCCCCCCCCCCCCTCCCGCCTACCCACGGTTGGTGTACTGCTGTACTATTAATTGCTCGTTTTGCTCCAGGGCGTTCTAATGTTTTCCTGCTTTTCTTCCTCTCTGACTCTCCTCTTTTGCGGTACGAATGTTTTGGCGGTGGGGGTGGTGTTGGTGGCAGGTGGTCCGACATAAAGGCGAGCAGAGCAGCGAGGGAGTCGATGGAAACGTTAAGGTGGAGGAGGGGGAAGAGGGGGAGGGGAAAGGGGACATCAAGGCGAGGGGAAAGCGGAAGCCGCCGGCAATCGATTTCGACGCTCCGGTAAGCGTAGGTGGTATTTCCGCTTTTTTTTGTCCCCCGGGCAATTGCGCGAAGACAGCGGTAGCGGTGCTCCCCTCTCGTAGTGCCGACACTATTTGTACCGGCAGTCGGCAGCACTGCGCACGCTTCTTGTCCCGTTTCGGAGTGTCGATCGAGAACAGGCGTATAAAACAAAAACATGTTTTTCACAGAAGTGTATCTGAAGCGCATCCCGCACTTGGACCATGTGAAACGACCGTAAGTGTCGGGTGTGGGGGCTTGAAGAGTGTACCTACAATTCGTGCGAAACAATATAGGCACGTGGAAACGTCGATTGCCTAACGGAATGCGCAACAGATGAAAGCAACATCATCATTATCATCATCATTTTGTTATCAAAAGAGTAGCAGCGAAGATAGAACGACGTCGCTGGACTATACATATACAGTACCAGGTGCATGCCATGCCGGGTAGGATAAGCAACCACCCTGTCAACCCTTTCAAGGCTGTAGTCCCATGTGGGGGAAAAACCACTCAAGTTTTAAGTAGTTTGTCTCCAAAACGGGACTGGAGTCGTAAAAGGGTTAAGAGCCCGTCTGCGCCACTATTTCGGGGGACCATACTCGTAGTTGGTAGGATCCACGGTACCCACAAAAAACTATATATTTCCCAACTTTTACTAACAATATTTGGTCCTATTTACTGTGGTCCCCCGTAAGACTATAGCGGGCAACCGGCTATCCTCAGCCGGCACTACGTGGGTGTAGCTGCTTGGGGTTTTTCTGTTTGCTTGGTCTGTTTGCTTGGCATATACCCCCGTTTTTTCGTAAACGACGCGTTCTACGATAGAGGTATCACATTTCCGCTAAAATGTTTTCTGAATGACGGGGTTCCTTAACTCAAAATCGTCGGAATGCGAATCTTGTTTCCAAAAATGACTTTTTTTTGTATATATTGAGCCATGGGGATAATTCATCGGGGTGCGATTTGTTTTTTTCTGAGGTCAGTTTTCGGGTGGGTATGGAGCTCTTTCAGTGAAGAGCCTCTGAAGAAATTGGGGTGAAGCTCTACCGTAGAACGCCTCTGGCGGTATAGAATGTACCAATTGTACACGTATAGAGCTGTAATAGAGCACGACTATGTCTCGAAATATAGTAACCCTTTGTGTACTAGTATTCAATACAAACAGCCTTCACGGTGAGGTAGAGAGAGTGGTATCTTAAGCCTGGTACGAGGTTGTTTTGCTCTGTCTGGATGTTTATGGTCGTTTTTTTTGTGTGTTCTATGAGAAAAATGGAAAAAGTGTTTTTTCACGTTCGTGTCTTAGCTACGAGTACTGCAATTTTAGGAGCGCAGTCTCGTCTTGGGGGCAAACCAGTCTAGTTACAAGTAGTTTATCCCCCAAACGGGACTGCGGTCCTAACAGGGTAAAGAGCATTCGGGACTGAAGAGCGATCGAATCGGCATGTCCCACCTATTATCACAGGTAAATTTTCCCCGCTACACAGGTAAAAGGTCTGTGGAGCTAAGACCGCCAGTTTTGGCTCGTCACGGTGCGCTCTTAAACCGAGGTATCCGCCGTTGTTGCTGGTTGTTGTTCTCACATTAACTCATCGCCACCATACAATCAATGCAGTCCGTGGTCGCAGGACAGGCTCCAATAACTCTGGAGTGGAAGAAATACCTCGGTAAAGAAATATAACAAGCAAAAAGTAGTACACACGATAACTGAAGCACATCTACACTTACTTGCAGACAAAAACATGAAAAAAGGAGGTCCGCGCGCGTACGTATCAGATACATTCGGTACGACGCTGTACAAATCGCCACATAAACCGAGAGGACCACATACTACCCAGAGAAAATAGACAGGATGAAAATAACTACTCGACGTCGAAAAACCGCCGTATACGAGCATGAGGAGTATTCGCTGTTCACGCTTTACGGTATTCTGACCGGAGTTTGTGCTGTTGCAGTGAGGGGCAACGTGCTGACGTCTCCTTGGCTAATTGTAGTTGGTTGTGCTGTGCCTGGTAAGTGGTGGACTCTCTGCCTGGGTATCGGAAATCGAGGCATTGTGTGTGATGGTTTTTATTTATATATATATATATATATATATATACTTTGAAGTGAAACAGGTGCTCTGATTTTGATCCTCCCCTCATTTATTTACTGCCTGTGGGTCTGCCCTTCCGTCTGCTTGGCTTTCTGCCTGTCTGCCTTTCTGCCTGTCTGTCTGCCTGTCTGACTCCTTATTTTGTCTAGTTTTGCCTCCCCTCCCCCCCCGCTGTTTTCTATTCCCTGTTTGCCGAATCTGCATACAGCCGGTGCCGGAGAGTGCACTGGAAACCCCCAAGAGGCGTGCTAGGCCGAGGGGGGGAAAGAAGGCCAGAGACCCGACCCTGCTGTCCGAAGACTACATCAGAAGGTATGTGTGCGCATGTTTTTTCTGTATCCCATGATTACGGTGGAAGTATACTCGTACGAAGTACCGCTCTTTTCCAATCTATGGTGAACGCTTGCATTCAATATTCGTGTTCAGGAGGCTATTATATTGTGGAACAAAGTGGTCTGTAGGATAGCGAATCGCTTCGGACGGGGCTCGGGACATCAGTGGATCACCGATATTCACCGGCATGTGAATGGCCCAGTGCGGTGTCGATATGTCGTGCGTTATGGCTTTCGCTGGTGCTTGATGCAGCTATTATTACGTTTTTCGTCGGACGATGTGCGAGCGTTGTTGCTTGTGTCTCAATCGCCAGAACAACACAAAATGGCGAAGGAACAGAAAAGGAAGCCCATTTCACACCCGTTCTGAAGAAAGGCATTGGTGCACCGAGTGTATACCAAGTGTATACCAGGTATCCGGTAGATGACAAGCCCGCCCGATTCGATGCGCAGTGATCCCCTCCTCGGCCCTCTTGCAACTTCATGCGACGAAAATTGATGATGGTGAAGATGATAATGATGATGATGATACAGAAAAAAGTGACGGGTTGGCGACGGCGTGATGATCGGAGGATGATACAGCGGTAGGGGTTGGTGTCCGGGTTGCCATGGTTGAAAGTAAAGGGGTCGAACGGCAAGGGGGCTAGAATGGTTGATAGCAACAAATTTATCAACCATTTTGTTGGTCGCTATTACGGGGAACTTCATACTAGACAGGACCAAATACTGTTAGTATTAGAAAGGAAACGCATAGGCATTTGTGTATACCGTAGGTCTTACCTGGTATTTACTATTGTCCCCCGTAGTATCTAATCTATCGGGCAGCGGCTGACTCCCCCATCCCTGCCCCCACCTCACAAGCGGTTCTTGGTAGAGGATGCCGCTCGCCCTTCATGTGGCTCGCCCCGACAGCTCACGTCTCGCCTCGCTCTTGGTGTGTGTGCTCTTCACATTTATTTGTTTTTTTTCACCCGTCAACCGGTGTTCGTAGAGAGGTGCAGGTTTCGTGGTTACAAAACTGCGCCACAGAGATACTACTACGGGGAGGCCATAGTTAACAGGACCAAATATTGTAAGTAAAAATGGTTAAACATATAGGTTTTTATGTGTACGATAGGTCCTGTTAACTATGGTCCCCCGAAATACCTTTCTTTGCACCATTGAGAAGAGTAGACGTTGTACTGGCATAACCTCGTACTGGATACGACAGGAACGATGTACACGTTTTATGAAAGGTGCAAGCAAACTCAAAATGTCTTGTCTGGTCGGTGAAAACCCGGCGTGCCCCGTCCCGGCGTTGTAGGGATGCGAGGGTCTATGGTCATACGACTACGGCCATGCATGAGATCGAGTACCCCCTTCCCTCGCCCTCTGAGCGCTTCCAACGAAGGATCGATCGATGTGAAACCCGATGTCCGTAAAGATTGCTGGTTTGTAACCGCTGTGGGCAGAAAGGCTGTCGGTGCCGGGTGCTGGCGGGGGCGTTTCCATGCCTTGTTTGGTTGCTACGTGTTCGTTTTTGTCTTTTTTTCGTTCGCTACGTGCATGCGCCCTACTTGGTAGAGCTACGTACGCATGTACCGCACGGAATATCTGATGTCGGTTCTGACGTGGCAACGTGTTTCCGATGCTTGAATGTATTTTATCGGTATAGTGGCATTTTTTCCAGATACATTGGTATATTGTACATTGCCGATACACGATACTAAGCATCGTACCTTGTAAGATACGTATATATATGGTATGCATATAATCTACACCTGGTGCGCAATGTGCATACGAGAGGATTTGGGTTTTGCCGCACAAAAGTCTGTTAACTTTCCTTCTGCTTTTTTTTGTGTTTTTTGTTATTATCATCATTATTGACTCCTCCCCTCTTCCTGACATCTTCCCTTTTTTTCTTTTTTTTTTGCAGAGCGCTCAAGGCCGCGGAAGACGGCACGTCGAACTACGCGCTCCCGGAAAATGCACGATTCAAGGTATGGAACTCCGTCCCCCCTTCCTTTTACCGTTGTTTTTATGGCTGGTGTTGCACCTTATAGTACCTGCGAAGCTTTCTGTTTTTTCATGTTACGCCTTAGGATCCACCCCGGCCGTCCCTCTCCCCTCGCCTAGTTCTCGTATCGTTTTTTTTTTCAGTTCGTGTTGGCTGCGAGGCGTTTTTATTTCGTGATATTTTGTAGGATATTCCCCCCCCCCCCCCCCCCCCCCCCGGTCCTCCTCTTATCTACTGCCGTTTTTTCTTATTTTTGTTTCTGATCTATGTAGCCGCGAGATGTTTGTGTTTCATGGTCGATTTTTGATACGCATTTCGCCCCCGTCAACCTCCAGCTCTTTAGTCGTACTGTGCAGTATCGCTTTTTTTTTTCAATTTGGCGTGGCGAGGCGTTTTTTTTTTCATCGTGACCATACTTTGGACACCCTCCCGCTCTCTTTGTCCCGCTCCTCCCCCCCTGATTCGGAGCGTGTTGTAGTTCTGCGGTGTGCTGGATGCGCGTTTTTTTTTGTTGATTTTTCATGGGTATTTTTGGCGTTGCCTTCTCCCCCCCACTCCCCCCCACCCGGTCTCTTTTTCTTCTTCCCCGACCTCAACGGGGGCGTTGAGGTTGAACCTTTTTGGCGATTGCATGCGCGTTTCGGACGAAGCTGGCTTCAAATTGGAGTTGGCAGTTCTGTTGGTGTGTCCATGTCGCCGAAGGGCAACTATGCTGCTGTAAGATGTAGCTTGCATCCGAAGGGTGTGTGTAGTTCTTCAGTAACATTTACCGATATCACTTTTTAATCTTTAGATGTGTAATATTGAATGCCACAAGAAAATTACCCCCTGAGTGATTATCCTGCTTTCAAGATTTTTTTGCTCGAAATGTTTTTTTTTTTTTGTGGTGTCGTAGGTGTTGCAGTCGTGCGGATTATTCATTGACCAATGCCGTACAGGCAGGACCAAAGTTGGTGTCCGGATGCTGAACCCGACTTGCTGATGCTGGTGCTGAACTCTGACCCATGTCTTCGCGCACTACAATAGACTATTAATAGTGCGGAAGGAAGTAGACATGGAAGATTAGATAGACTTGGTGTAAAGGTTTCCTTTGTACACGGAGATTTCGTCTTGCAGGGATGTTTTGAATGATCGACGTGAAAGCTCATGCTGCACATTGTCGGAAAGCAAGCATAATAATAAGAATAAGAATAATAACAGTAGTAATAATAATGATATATTAGGCTAATGCTGTATCTGACCACCTCTGACCACCTCTTCGGGTAGTACTATTAATAGCAAATGCAGGACCTGAACACTCCTACATTCTGTCCAACCTTTTTGTAGTCAATGATGATATTGACATTAATGTTGTACTTTGCTGAGGGCGAATATATCAAGAGACGTGTCAAGCAAGGCAAAAATGTGCGCTGTCGAGGGTGTAGGGCGGAGTGTTCCACACTAAAACCTAGTATTTTGGTGTCAGTCAAGGCGTGTCAAGGCAAAAGTTGCTGTCTGTCAAGGGGTGAGAGTGCTGTCTCCTTAACGCTTTGCGCAGGGGGGGGGGGGGGACATAAAATCGGCTCCCGCGATAAAACCAGTGTCAACCATGTATGGTTCCGATAGCTATGGTTGACAGGTTCCCACGCGACGAACTGATTGGCTACGTACGTGTTTTTTTTTTCTTCCGATCCGCTATTCGTTTGTTTTTCTTTTTATTTCGTTCTTTCGTATATAGAGTGTGTCTTTCATGGAGTGTGTATGGCCTGCCTTATCGTATCCCGTCAGTACGACGGCATGCATGGCCTTGCGCTGTCCGCTCTGCTTACCGGGTAACAAAGTACAAATTGTTATTACGGGGAGCCATAGTAAATAGGAGTTACGTTTAACACTAAAACCTCTATATTTACCTGTTTTTACTAACAATTTTTGGTCCTATTAACTATGGTCCCCCGTAGTAGTATCTCTGTACGCGGCGGGGTTTTGTGACCACAGCAGAGCTAGCATCTCTCTATGACGGGGGACCACATTAAATAGGACCTACGGTGCGCACAAAAACCCACATATTTTGGTATTTGTACTAACAATATTTGGTCCTATTTACTATGGCCCCCCGTGATTGGATTAAAGAATCGGCACGGACACTCCTGATTGTGGCGGGTACCGACGGGAAGAAAGAAAGAACTGTGTAATACGGAGAACACACACACACCCTCATCTGAGCGATGTACCCTGACCGCCGACGGCTTCCGATCGAAACCGCTACGTATATCCCCCCTTTTACCCTTGTAGTACCGCAGTCCCGTTTCGGGGAGAATCCACTCTAATTTCAAGTAATTTGCCCACAAAACGGGACTGCGGTACTAAAAGTGTTGATAGCCAAGCTGTCGTATGGGGGCGCTCCAAGGGTTGAAAGACAGGCCGCAAACACCTGTCGGAGGGGCTTATTCAACTCAACAGTTGGTTGGTTGAACCCTGACAAACGCGGGTCGCGACGTGGACGAGGCCGAACCTGAACCTGAATCCAGTTCAACTTGAGTTTTGTTCGAGCGTCGAAAAAGCGATTTGGATTGAAAAAAATTCACGCGTTGCGGCTGAACTGCTGCTGTATATATATATATCGCGGCTGAACCTCGGAATTTGCTCGACCCCTTTTTCCGTCTCATGATCCATTCCGCACTCAATCTGAGTAGGTTGTGCTTGAGAACGCTTCGTTTTCGTGAAGGTAGAAACACTATCCACTTTTGGCGGGAATGTAAGGTCCACCTATACTCTTGTAGGAAGCCCAAGCGGTGTTTATATTTCGGTCCGGTGGTTTGTATAAATGCATTCTCACGGGGGACCATAGTAAGGCTCATTCTTGTCGGAGAACGTTCTTTCCATAATTTCCAAAGTTTGGAAATAATGGGAGATATATATCAATATACGGAGGCGTTGTATCTCTACCCGTGAAATTCTCCAGAAGCTGGAAAGTCAAGTTCGTTAAATCTGACACATTCGGGAAGAAAAAAATCAGGAAACTATGGAAGATTGAAAAATTGCGCGGAAGAAAAGTACAAAAATTGGAGAAAGAAAAACTCCGGTAAGAATGACCTCAAATAGGGACCAAATATTATTAATAGTAAAAATGGGGAAATAAATAATACCAGGTATGGTTTCTCTGTACCGTAGGTCCTATTCGCTACGGTCCTCCGTAATAGTTACATGCAGGAGCCCTGTCCGCTCGCTCGCGTGTTCTGGCGGCGCTGCTTGCTCTATGCACTTACTTGGTTTTCCCACCCACACGATGAACCGAACGATGGCACGTTCCTGCCTCCGGAATGGCCTATTCAGCCAAAGGATGTCAACCAAGCGCCTATTGATAGATTGATCTGTATCTCGATTTTTCATTGACCCTTTTAGGACTGCAGTCTCGTTTTGGGGACGATACACTCTAATTCCAAGTAGTTTGCCCCCCAAACGGGACTGTCGTCGTAATAGGGTATATAGTGATCTTCTCCATTCGCCAGGCATCTGGTATACCAGGTATAGACGTAACAGATATACGTAGATATACACATTATCTCCGTTCACCTGGCACCTGGTATATATAATTTATATGTGTTGTGTGTGGTAAACACTTGCAGCTTGTGGTACCCGGTCGGCGTGACTAATTATCGGTTTCGTGGTGAAAATGTTATGGTAGTACGTATCCGTTGGCAGTTGGTGGCGATTGATATGTATTATACATGTACATGAACATGATACATAAAACCGTGCGGTAACGTGATAGAATAAAATGCTCGCTACAGCGGTAAATTCATGATCGTAGGGGTTGCATTTGTTTTTGTTTTTTTAATAAAAAAATAAAAAGGTTTTTTGACCATATCTCGGGCTTATCGGAGAGACGGCTTATGCATCTATCTATCTATCTTTCTATCTATCTATCTATCTATCTCCCTACAGTAGATCATCTAAATCCTCCCATGCCGCTGTGGGAGGTCGTGCAGGATATGTATAGTACACAGATCCTACCCAGGGAACATGTCCTACTACATACCAGATGTACAGGCCATAGGACGGATGCCAATGGAAACGCGAAGTCCAAAAGTTTTCTTTCAAACATATTAGCCTTCTAAGAACACCCGAAAATTTCCTCGTACCGCCGCTGTGGGAAAAAAAAAAATGTTTGGTTTTTTCCCCCAACGGCTGCAGGCGGCGCAATTAGTTTCTTCTGGTTGCAAATTGTCAACACGGTGATAGAAACCAGCTCGTGCGACGACCGACGCTCTAACTCGACATAGACTCAGCCCACGGCCAACCCGCTCGGTATCTGGCAAGGCCAACGAACATAGATGACGGCCTCGAAGATATCAGGTTGATCCACGGGCCTCGAAGATATCAGGTGGACCCATGGTCTAGGGGGCGAGAGCTTGCCGGCGGCGTCCTAGGTATCCTCCCAAACGTGAAAAAAAAACTATTTTTCGCCATTCGAGACGGATGGAGAATTCTTGTCTTCTGTTTTGTGCACGCCAGCGGCTAAAAGGTTTTTTCATCGTACGCCTGGTCAGCTCCCGCCACATGACACCGGCCATGGTGTGAAGACGGTGACCCTAGGGTGGGTCGGAGCCCCTAACGAGCGCACTCCGTTCAGAATTCATGACGCAATCGTAGGTTTTGTCGATCGACGTCTGTCGAGGACTCGGAATCTCGCCGCTTCGAACCAAACATCCACCTGAGTTTTTCTCAAGCCGATGTTGGCCCAAGACCGGCCCCAGATTTTGTTTTTTTCGGGCTTGTCCAAAAGTTTGGGACATTTGTTTTACTAAACGTGCCCATAGAAAGCGTGTTCTCAAAACAAATGACGGGTATCTTTGGAATTCAAACTTTTTCTTGGTGCTTTGCTTTCCCATTGGCATAGGTCTGTAGTGCCGTTTCTCTTTCTGGTCGCAAATAATGTATTACCACGGAACCCTAATTAGAACGAACTTTTTCACACTACTATTCGAACAAAATGTTGCCTTTTTTTTTGCACAGAGTGCTATATAATAGAGAGAGCTCGGTTGGCCTTCATATTAGTGTCCAAACGGTCCTTGTCTACGTGATTATATTTTGTTTTGTTTTTCGGTGCCGGCCGGTGTGCTGCTGCTGATTTCTTTTTTTTCTCTTTCAACCCAAACCGCTTCGTTTTCTTTATGGAAAAGTCGGGTACCCCTCCCTCTCCCTCTCCTCCTCTCGCTTCGCGTTTGATGCAAGCAATGTCCGCCTGGTCGGTGAAAACCCGACGTTGCTCCGTCCCGGCATTGTGCCAGGGATGCGAAGGCCTATGGGCATATGGCAACGTCCATGCATGATAATGAGTACACCCCCCCCCCCCCCTTCCCTCCCTCCCCCCTCTCTCCCTCCCTATCATGGGTGAACGGGGGTTGATGTGGTGTAGACCAAGGATCTCGGAGAACTGTTCCTGCGGCCAGGCGCTTTCACGAAGCGGTGGGCTGAGGCGGGAGGCGTCGGGGGGGGGTCGGGAATGGAGGCGGGAGGGGCCGGCGGGCGAGCAGACCTTCAAGGTTTCCACGACAGGTGGCGTGATGCATCGGTTGTTTTTGAGTTTTTAGGTGTTTTGCGGAGCGGTTACTGTTTTGTTTTAGGGGAGGGGAGGGGGAGAGGGCGGGGGTCTGTTGTGTTTGTGGGGATTTGCCTTCGTTTGTTTGGCTTGGATCGAAAATTCCTCGTCGATGCTAGTAACAGGAGTAGTAGTAGTAGTAGTAGTAGTAGTAGTAGTAGTAGTAGTAGTAGATTTACGGGGGACCATAGTAAATAGGACCAAATGCTGTTAGCAAAAATAGGGAAATATACAGGTTTCTGTGGGTACCGTAGGTCCTATTTAATATAGTCCCCCGTAATAGTTCCATGCGGCAAGATTACTATTTAGTTATGCGGCTTAACGCCCCCGCCCCCCTCCCCCCCCCCCCTGGGATCACCCGAGGCACTGCTGTAGCGAACAAAGCAATGGTTAGTAACTTGGGTGATGCGATGGTTGGTAGGAGTACCCTGCAGTACGGGTTTCGAATCAGTGCTGCGTTCTTGCCGTGCTCCTCCTTGCATTGTAGCACGCATTGATCGGGGCATGGGACATGTTCTGGTACTGTTTTGACCGATCTGCTCCTTTGGGTAGACCCTTGTTTCTCGCCGCTTTATAATATCGTTCGTATTTTCTGTCGTTTTTTTTGTTTGTTTTGTTTGTTTGGTTTTTTTCAGCAACAACGCCATTGGAGCGGGGGATGACGACCTCCTCTTCGCCGACGGTAAGCCACGATTAGCTTTTTAGGACCGCAGTTCCGTTCTCGGGAACAAACTACTCTAATTCCAGGTAGTTATTCCCCACAACAGGACTGCGGCACTAAATGGGTTAAAAGTTGATTTCGATTGTAAAATCGTTGGATGCGGGACTCCCGTCTCGTTTCGGTGTTGTTTTTTTTCCTCTCTTTTTTTCTCGCTATCATGATGTTATACCCAGTGTCATACGTGCTTCGGTCTTTCTTCCCCTGTGTTGTGTTTTGTGCGTGTTTTTTTTTTTCCTCTCTATGCATCATATTTCAGTCTTTTTTTTTGCCTTGTTTTGTGTATTAATAGTATATTTGTTTTCTCTTTTGCACCTTCAATACATTGGAAGACCCCAATTTTTTGCAAGTCTAAAAAATTGTGTCCTTTTTTTTTTTTTCCCCCCCCTTGAAATTTTATTTCGCTCAGCGAATGATGGGTACGGTGGGGGCGATGAAGACGATGATGATGACGACGAGGGGTCTGGGGGTTTCCACTTCGGCGGAGGCTTTCTGGATGCGGACGGAGGCGAAGTTGGCGCTGGTGGTGGTAGTGGTGGCGAGGGTGGGGGAGGGGGAGGGGGGGTGGGCGCCGATGGCACTTTCGTGGACAATTTCGAGGGGAAAGGGCTTCTCGCTGCCGAACGCCGCGTGGAAAAGATCAGCGTCAAGTGAGCAGCGGTTTACGGGCGGATCTATGGATCCGTTGGTTTCTGTTTTGATTGAGCGGGTCGTTGGGTTGATGTTGTTAGAAGATTTATCGGCGTTCTCTCGAAGCGATTGGAAGAGGGTGGAAATTTAGAGCGATTGGAAAAAAAAAATAAAAAAATGCAGTGAACAAGGCTGTATTTGATGTTGTTAGAAGATTTATCGGCGTTCTCTCGAAGCGATTGGAAGAGAGTGGAAATTTAGAGCGATTGGAAAACAAAAAAAAAAATGCAGTGAACAAGGCTGTATTTATTTAGGGCTAGACCTACGCAGTCCCGCGCGCTTTCGTCTCATATAACGGAGTATATATATTACTAGTAAAAAATCGAAAATGTGTTCAGTGTTGCGAGTGGCCATTGTGTACTAGGTATACCTGGTAGGGCCTACGATACACACAAAAAAACTCTATGTTTCCCTATTTTTGCTGACAACATTTGGTCCTATTTACTGTGGCTTCCCCGTAGTAGTGATGCCTCAATATTTTATACCTGGTAGTGCCGATTGGCCGCTATAGTGCCTGTGGACGGTGGAAACGCTTGGCACAGACGGGATTAACCAGTGTGGCAGTATGCGGAGTAGTGCCGGTTGCCGCTATATTGCCGGTATTTGTTGCCTGGCGCACATGACACCAGCTGTATCTATATGGGGAACGGCATCACTGTGTTGGCATCGGCCCCTTGTGGAAGACACCCCCCCCCCCCCCGCTTCCCCCCCCTCCAAGATTATTGTGGCCGAAAAAATAGGTTTAACTTTGGTGTCATCAAACCGTTCGCGACCGGTGCCAGCGCCCGGTAGTCCCGGGTACGGGCGGGGTCGTGCTCTGCTTGCGCCCCGACGACCCTTGTCGAGCGAGTCCATCCTTGCTGTTGAGGCTCGGACGCGAGCTTTTGAAAATCAGTGTCCCCTTTATCAAGCAGTGCCCGTCGTCGCTGCAAGCGTGCCCTTTCCTTTTTTTCTTTTTTTTTTTGAAACCCGTCGTGTGTTTTGGGCATGGGTTCACCATGTGCTAGAAACAACATCGTCAGGTTTTCTCCTCCGCATTCCCCAAGAAGGCTGGGTGAAACCCTTTTGTTACCGGGGGGGCTTATTAAGTAGGACCTACGGCACACACAAAAACCCACCAGGTATGTGTTTCGCTCTTTTTTTTTCTGACAATATCTGGTCCTGTTTACTATGGTCCCTCGTAATAGTACTTTTTTAGGATTGCAGTCCCGTCTGGGGGACAAATTACTTAGAATTTGACCGGTTTTTCCCTTGCAACGAGACGGCAGCCCTAAAAAACGTCAGGTTAGCCTGTCATGCCCTCGATGATGGGTTTGACTAACGGATAACCTGTTGCCCGCATATGCGTTTCCCCGATTATTTTCTTTTCACGTGCTTTTGATACATATGTCTACTATGTATATGTATCTGTATTTATAGCTACGCGCGGAAGGCCAAGAGGGTGGATGTGAGGCGCTTGAAGGGCGACCTGTGGCGCAAAATCGACACGGTCTGCTCTGCGAGAGCTGACCCCGACGAAGTGCTTGTCGGCCAAGATAAGGTAAGGCTGGGGTGTGTGGGTTTTAAATTGTCGCGGGGGGAGGGGGGGGGGGGGCTGGTGTCGTGCATGGCCGTATCAGAAGACCATGGAAACCCTCTCTTCTCTACTTCTTTACAATGCCGGGAAGGGTTTTGACCGGCCAGGCAATCATGACAGACGGGGGGGGGGGGGGGGGGGGGTCGAAAGGCACGCTCTAGACCGCTAGAGCTCGTTGCTGTTGTCGATTTTAGTTTTTGGGAGGGGGGGGGGGGGGGGACGAGGGGGGGTACTCGATATCATGCACAGCCGTAGTCGTATGACCATAGACCCTCGCATCCCTACAATGCCGGGACGGAGCATGTCGGGTTTTCGCCGACCAGGCAGACATTGATTGCTTGCACCAAGCTTTGCGAAGCGCCGTGAGGTGTCCGGCGAGTCGCATGAAGGGTGAGCTGCATCCTACTAAGAACCTACCGCTGATGAGGCGGACTTGCGTATGGATGACAGCTTCAATGGGTTTATTTAATTTCCGGTGTAGGTATTTCCAGAGACAGCAATGGGAGCACTATGTAACTGCCTCTTGGGTGCCTTACCTTGAACACTACGTGATACGATCATTCCCACTTGTGCGGAGTAAATGTTCTTCACCTCGCACAAATGATCTAACTCGACAACCAGTTCTGGGCGACCGCCAAAAAAAAAAAAAAAAACGGTACCCTGGTTGTCTAGCTCACGTAGTGAGCAGCATGTTTTACAGTGTCGTTGCCAACCGGCGCCAGCCAAACCTATAAGGGGGGGGGGAAACGGGTTTCGTGGGTAGATCAGATATTGATATTAATAGGTGTTTTTGATGGGCATTTTGGTTATGTTTTTGTCCCCGTCATTTTTTTTGCGGGGGGAGGGGAAGGTTCTAACCCTTTCAAGACCGCAGTCCCGTTTCGGGAACAACTTACTTGAAATTTGAAATTTGGGTGGTATTTCCGCAAAACGAGACAGCAGCACTAAACGGGTTAAGGCCGGACGGGGGTTGGCGGCTGTTGGATGGAAGTTTGGCGATAAATGTGTATATATACAAGGTTCCCCTCCGGGAGGTGCCTAGGGGAGTTGCGCAATAGCGAAATAATACTCGTTCGTATGAATTCCTGCACGCCTGTATCCACCCATCATGAACAACATGAAATAGTTCACCTGTTTTGTCTCGGTTTGGCGTCGTGGTTTCCGTTTTTGTGTGGTGTGTGTGTTTTCTTTTTGTGTTCTTTTGAGTTCATCTCGGTTGTGTGTTGCATGGTTATGTTTCTGTTCGGCTCCCTCGTGCTTGGTGTTCTTTTGTTTGTTACGTTATCGATTTTTCCACAATGCTCGTGTTTTTGTCTTTTCTTATTACGGGGGGCCATTGTTGATAGGACCTGTGGTATACATGAAAACCTATATATTTAATCATTTCTACTGGCAATATTTGGTCCTATTAACTATGGCCCCCCGTTGTTGTTTGTTCGCAGGAAACGGAGGGAGAGAAGAAAGAAGATGCCTCGCAGGAGATCGGGAAAGATAAGAAGGAAAGCGTAGAGCGGGAGATGGAGGCAGCGGACATGGCGTTTTCGGATATTGTTCTGGACGTGGCATCGACGGTGCGTCGATTAACCCGCAAAACTAGAACGCTGGGTTTTTTTTGTCGGAAAGCCGATTGTATTTCTGGGATACTTGCGTGAAGTTCAGCTGATTGTCTTTTTCGTTTTTTCTCTTTCTCTCTCTTTCTCTCTCCGTTACTTGAGCCTCCCATCCTTTTTTTCCTCCTGTCACACGACTACGGCCTTGCATGACACAAGTGCTCCGTCTCGAAAGAGATGCATGGTCAATGGTCTAAACACTAAGGCAAGCGAGAAACTAGTACGTCCCCCCCCCCCCCCCTCCCCTCCCCTCCTAGTTTCGGTGAAAACCGACATGCTCCGTCCCGGCATTGTAGGGATGCGAGGGTCTATGGTCATACGACTACGGCTATGCATGAGATCGAGTACATATCTCTCATCGAGTAGACCTTCCCCCGTCCGCCCCGTCCCGTCCCTCTCCCCTCCCTTCTTCGTCAGGCACTCCCATCTAGTACACCCGTCCCGCGTCCCTCTCCCCTCCCTTCTCCGCCTACTTTGACACCCAACGCATAGCATCCCAACCCATTCAAAGTTAGAAGGATCGTTGAGGATTAAGCTGCGGCGTCGTTCTAGTTCACCGGCTTGCTCTCCTTCTATCTCGACCTATATATCACCCCCCCCCCCCTTTGACACCCTATTACGGGGGACCATAGTTAATAGGACCAAATATTGTTAGGGAAAATGGTTAAATATATAGGTTTTTGTGTATACCACAGGTCCTATTAACTATGGCCCCCCGTAATAGATGGCAGCGAAAAAACGATTGCTATCCTAGGAGATAGATGGTGGCCACAGGCGGCCAAACAGGAAGGGGATAAGATTAGCAAAAAGTTTCTAGGTAGTATATGGAAACAACGTAATGAGCGCCCAATTGTTGGAGGTGCCTCTATTAGGAGTAGGAACGGTGCTCCGTTTAGAAAGGGATGCGTGGTCAATGGTCAAATGACTAAGGCAAGCAACAAATGAGTACGCCCCCCCCTCTCCCCGTCCCCCGTCTCCGCCGCCTCCCCCCCTTCCCCGCTTGCTTGGAAACCCATCGAAATTTAGGAGGAGCAATCAGGTGTAACGGTTCCGTTCTACTTTATCTGCGTGCTCCACCTGGCCAACGAGAAGGGTCTCAGGCTAGAAGGCCGCGATGACCTGCTCGATTTCTCCGTGACGAGCGACCCTGTCAAACAAGGCTTGTCCTCGTGCTGAACGTGATGTCGTATCGCAGGTGTGTGTATACGTATCGTTATCGTGTCGGAGCTTTCGATGTATCGGACTGGCGATAGATCGCATCAAAACGTCCGATTAATTGAAATTTCGATATGTATATCTACTTCGAAGTAGATGTATATGGGATCGAATTTCCCGATATATCGTACCTGGTATCTGACGTCCGACATATCGCGTTTGGATATCGAGCTTTCGATGTGTCGTATCGAAGCTTCCAATATCTCGAAGCTTCCTTCGAATTTTCGATGCGATATATTTCGACATTTCCGATTTATCAAACTTTCGATTTATCGCATCGAAAAAATGTTGCATTGTCCAACTTTCGATGTATCGGATATTTCGAGGATGTTTTGCCCTCCCTCCCTCCCTCAGCGTATCCCCCCCCCATGTTTGTTTTTAGGCTGGCATCAAACGAAATCTTGAGATTATCAAATATCGAAATCTTACCGATATTTCGTGCGTATATATCGGTATCGCATACACGGAACTCGAGTTTCTTTCGATATCCGAAACTATTGCGGGGGACCATAGCAAATAGGACCTACAGTAGACACAAAAAAACTACCAGGGTATGTATTTAGATATTTTTAGGAATACTATTTGGTCCTATTTACTGTGGTCCCCCGTAATACAGTAGTAATAGTTCGCTTTCGGTGGTGTTTGGTTGGATGGTTTCGATTGGTGGGTGATTGGTTGATTGATTGATCGATCGATAAGTGTTGGTGCTGAGTGGTGGGAGGAGTTTTGAAACCATTTCGCGGTAGGGGTGGTGCCTTGGGTGGGTGATGGCTTATTATTTGCTGAGCTACACACATGAGGGTTTATATCAATATCTCACCTGAGAAACTGACCTCGCGCAAGGTGTTTTTCGGAGATCCGACCAATGTTTTTTTTTTTCGCGTTATGCATTAGTTAGGCCGGAAACATATGTGCTGGTAAACGTATCGTAGCAGTCGGTGGTTGCTCACTTGTGGAGCTCGACCGGCCGGAAAATATTGACGTAGCGAAGTGGTACTCCCGTTTTTTTGGGGGGTTTTCAGGGTGCGACGGGTGATTGGGTCGGTTGGGTTGATGGTTGGTTGGCTTGTTGGATGGTTCGTTGATTTTGGTGCGTGGGTTGGTTGATTTGTCAGATGGGTGAACGACGGTCGGGTGTTCAATTGTTTCGATTGGTTGGTTTCGTGGGTAGTTGGTGTGCTTGATGGTCGCGCAAGCGGGTGGATGCTTCAATGGTTGGGGATGAGTGCAATAGAATGTCTGTGTGTTTGGGGTGTTGCTCTGTGAGTTGATTGGTTTGGGTGTCTCGCCCTATGTGCAGGATGCGGGTCTCTTATTGGTCAAGGCGAGTATTTCGGTCGCCCGGCCTCTTTATGGAATAATGCCACCAAAACACGAGGCGGAGAGGCCTGACGTCGGGTTGGCCTGGACCGTCGTGCAAGAAGTCTCAAGTTTTTTTTGTAGTTTTTCAATTTGTGGCCTGATTTTACCACAAAACTGAGAGTTTACGTGCCTGTTTTTATCCGAAAAAAGTATGTTTTTTTTTCAAGCGAAAGTTAGCGTTACTACTAGACACACGTTCACTTTTCGGAACCCTTGCCTGAAAATATTAGCATTCCGAGCGGAATTATGAAGATGATTCAGACATTAACGTGAAGATCGAATGCACCTTGTAGGTGTTTTTTTTTTTAGTAGCTGCCATTGTGCCGGTACGAGCGACTTCAAGTCGCAAAAAAGACGCAGGGACAACATTTTCGAGTGTTTGGGGCCTGCGCTGTCTGTAGAACTCCCACCAGCGAAAAAAAGAAAAATATCGGCAGGAAATGAAAGACCCTTTTGCGCGAGAGGGTGCCTAGCAACAGCTGTACTGCAGCATTTTTACTGGTGCTAACCGTGAACCCCGCGCCCCTTCCTCGTCTCTTCCCCTGCCCCATCCCCTCTCCCTCTTCCGTAAAGAGGCTTTCCGGGTCGTGTTTTTTTTGTTTAGCGGTGGACGCTGAGCGTGTTCGGTGAACATCACCCGCGGGAGCTCCATACGATTCCCCGAGTGGAACATGGAGGTTTGCGTCGAGGGTGGACAGCGGCTGAGCAGGAGAGGGGAGAGAGCGGTAGCGGAGGAAGGGGGAGCGTAGGGGGGGGGGGGGGGGGGGGGAGTAGAAAGAGAGATGATGTAAAGCGTTCAGCTGAGTTTTTTTTTATTGGATTCGAGCTGGCTTCGGGAGGTTAAACTATGCTGGTGGGGGGATTTGAGGGGGGGTAGGGGCGTGTACTCGGTGCTGTTGGGAGACCACACGGGGTAGAAGCTGGTAGAGGCGGGTTGCCGTGTGACTGAGCAAAAGTGTTTCCTGCCGTGTGGAATCACGCAAGCGAAGGGTGCTAAGAAACAGTTTTGAAGTCTTGAATAGCAACGAAGCTAACCCCATGCATCGCGTTGCTGGGCTCTTGCGCGATTGGATCGCGTGGGAGTTCGTGGTTGCCTTGTGTACAATGGTTGCATGCTGCTGTCTCTACGCGCGAATGGATTTAAAAAAAAAAAGTGGGTTAGTTTCTGAGGATGAGGTTGATGCGTTGATTGGTTGGTTGATGGGCTGATTGTCGAGCTGATTGGTTGAAGATAATGATGGTGGTATGGAGTTGTTGGTGGGTTGGTTGGTTGGTTGAAAGTGAGGTGATGGACTGATTGGCCGATCGTGACATTGGTTAGTTTGTTGATTTTTGTGATGGCGCTGATTGGTTGATGATGTCATTGGTAGATTGATTGATTGAAAGGTGACAGCGCTGATTGGTGGATGATAGTATCGGTTGATCGATTGATTGATTGATTGATTGATTGATTGATTGATTGATTGATTGATAGGTGATGAAATCGGTTGATGGGTTTATGATGACCGTGATCGATTGATTGATGGGTGATGGCGCTGACTGATTGGTTGATGATGAAATCGGCTGAAAGGCCCACGATGAGATTGATCGGTTGGTCGATCTACTGAGGAGTTGTTTTTGGCGACGGAATGGTTGTCCGCCGCCGAACGGCTCGCTCTGAATAGGTGCCGGTATGCCGTATGCCACAGTGGTATCTGTATAATAGGGATAGCAACCATTGGTATCGTAGTATAACGGCGTACGACATGCCTGAACTTCGACACTCGCAAACATGTACCAGGTAGACCAGCAGTATCATCCGCACGGAGTACAGCGGGGTAGTGTCCAGGCGTAATTTTGTCTCGGGGTGCACCAGTTCTATGGCAGTACCAGGTATATACGGCGGTTCGTAGCGTTTCAACCTTTACACCTTATCACACTGGGTGATAAAGACACGCACCCCCCCTCCCCCCCCCCGGGGCGAATTTCAGACCCGGTTTACTCCAAAACATAGGGGGGGCCACAAAACGAAAGTGGTATAGCTTATTTGGTCGGAAATTTAAGGAACGTTAACACATTAAAAGTAAGACAAACCGGTATTTTATTTACGCACAGAGTGTTTCCAGGCACCATGTAGCGTATTCCGTATCACACCGGGTGATAAGACACCCACCCCCTGGGACGAATGCCAGACCCGGTTTACTCCAAAACATAGGGGGGCGGAGGCACACCCATCGAAATTGGTGGCTTATTTGGAAATATTTCGTCGGGAAGGTTGCATGCATATATATATAGACGCATGTATCGCTCGTCGTACTCAGTACGCCCTCCCCTTTGAAAATCGTCCGACGGGGGGGGGGCGGGGGGGGGGGGGGGGGGGTGTTATCTATCTTATCACCCTATTACGGGGGACCGTATTAAATAGGACCTACGGGGGGGACCATATTGAAAAGGACCTACGGTGGGCACAAAAACCTGTACATTTCGCTATCTATACGACTCATAATCTTTGGTTCTACCGGTATATACTATGGTCCTCCGTAATAGTGTGATGGTGTCCTACGGTAGTCACCTGATTACTAGTGTTAATAATGTCGTAACATTGACACATGATCCTGCTCATTGGTTGGGGGGGAGTACGAGTAGGCATGGCTATATTTCGAAGAAAATCCATTAATCTGGTGGAACACGTATGGTTCTGGTCGCCACGTTCATCGTTCAACCATGTGTCAGTCACAGCATAAGCTTCAAGGTTGATCGCTCAGAAACGTTCCACGCAGCGAGAGGAGGGAAACCGAGAGAAACCAGGCAAGGAAACCTATTGGACTACAGCAGTAGCCTATTGGATTGCAGTAGCTTCAACGTTGATCACTACAGTACCAGTATGTATGAACAAACATTCCCGGGAAAAAGAAAGCCAGGAGAAACCGCATCCAGGAACATTATTACGGTAGACTACTGAACTGCAGCAGTAGCTTTCAGCGTCGTTTGCTCAGAAACCTTTTCCGAAAAAAGAAAAGCCAAGTGGAACATTCACACAAAGCGAACCCATTGGACTACAGTAGCTTCAAAGTTGACCCCTTGGAGTTACAGTATATAGCTTCATCGTCGATCACTCTAAAAGCACTCGTCGATATAAAAAAAAAAAACGGAAGCCCCAAGCAAGGAAACCTATTGTGTTGGAGTTACAGTAGCTTCAACGTGTCCACTCAATGACATGCGTATTCCCCGAAATAATAATTATACTTTCAAGGGAGACCAAACAAGGAAACGTATTGGGCTCCAGTAGCCTATTGGGCTGCAGTAGAATATTGGGCTACATACAGTAGTTTCAACGTTGTGTCCACTCAATGACATGCGCATTCCCCGAAATAATAATTATACGCCCAAGGGAAACCAAGCCAGGAAACGTATTGGACTCCAGTAGCCTATTGGACTGCAGCAGAATATTGGGCTACATACAGTAGTTTCAACGTTGTGTCCACTCAATGACATGCGCATTCCCCGAAATAATAATAATACGTCCAAGGGAAGCCAAACAAGGAAACGTATTGGACTGCAGTAGAATATTGGGCTACATACAACAACAGTAGTTTCAACGTTGTGTCCACTCGATGACATGTGCATTCCCCGAAATAATAATTATACTTTCAAGGGAAACCAAACAAGGAAACGTATTGGACTCCAGTAGCCTATTGGGCTGCAGTAGAATATTGGGCTACATACAGTAGTTTCAACGTTGTGTCCACTCAATGACATGCGCATTCCCCGAAATAATAATTATACGCCCAAGGGAAACCAAGCCAGGAAACGTATTGGACTCCAGTAGCCTATCGGACTGCAGCAGAATATTGGGCTACATACAGTAGCTTCAACGTTGTGTCCACTCAATGGCATGCGCATTCCCCGAAATAATAAGTATACGTCCAAGGGAAGCCAAACAAGGAAACGTATTGGACCCCAGTTGCCTATTGGACTGCAGTAGAATATTGGGCTACATACAACAACAGTAGTTTCAACGTTGTGTCCACTCAATGACATGCGCATCCCCCGAAATAATAATCGTACGTCCAAGGGAAGCCAAACAAGGAAACGTATTGGACTCCAGTAGCCTATTGGACGGCAGTAGAATATTGGGCTACATACAACAACAGTAGTTTCAACGTTGTGTCCACTCAATGACATGCGCATCCCCCGAAATAATAATCGTACGTCCAAGGGAAGCCAAACAAGGAAACGTATTGGACTCCAGTAGCCTATTGGGCTGCAGTAGAATATTGGGCTACATACAGTAGTTTCAACGTTGTGTCCACTCAATGACATCCGCATTCCCCGAAATAATAATAATAATACGTCCAAGGGAAGCCAAACAAGGAAACGTATTGGACTCCAGTAGCCTATTGGACTGCAGTAGATTGGACTACATAGAGTATATTTTCAACGTTGTGTCCACTCAAAAACATTCCCCGAAAAAAGACGACCAAGGGGAACAAAACCAAACAAAAATAATAACTAAGGAAACCAACCCATGCACAAAGTCTGTGACTCTCCACCTTCCGCACCTGTGATTAACATATTTCTACTTCGATTGCCGTATAGCGTGCTGTGGCACCCTAAAAGCAGAGCCTAAATGCGCCTCGTGGCGTGATTTGAGCGTCTGGTACTATTACGGGGGGGGCATAGTTAACAGGACCTATGGTATACATAAAAACCTACCAGGTATATATTTAACAATTTTTACTAACAATATTTGGTCCTATTTAACAATTTTTACTAACAATATTTGGTCCTGTTAACTATGCCCCCCCGTAATAGTAACTGTAGATGCAATAATAGGTATTTTGGCTGTGGCGATGGACGCCGGCCAACCTGTAGATTTCTCCGTCTGCAGCCCCAAAATGTGCAGCGTAAGAAGTGGCACTCACATCCAGGGATGGGCCTCTGCATCGAAGGATCGTGTCGACAAATCAACTCGTCGGGGGGAAAAACAAGCAGGACGACGACGAGCAGAACCATACCATGCAAGCAAGCAAGTGTAGGCCTGCTGGATCATCAAAAAGCGAAACCCGACAACCCAAAAACGCACGAGTTTTCTGGTACTGCTGCTGCTGCTGCTGCTGCTGCTGCTGCTGTTGCTCCTGTGTGGTATCTATTACGGGGGACCATAGTTAACAGGACCAAATATTGTTAGTAAAAATGGTCAAATATATAGGTTTTTAATATATATATATACCATAGGTAGGTCCTATTAACTATGGTCCCCCGATAGAATAGTAGGCGCTACATTTCAGGCTCTCGTCCCCCCCCCCCCCCCCCCTCCCCACTACGATCCGTGCCTCAATTATCTTGTTAAGAGCGCAGTCCCACAGTGGGGTCAATCCACTCTAATTCTAAGTAGTGTCTCCCCCAAACGGCACTGCAGTCTTAAAAGGGTCAGATTTCGTGTCGGGTGTCGATTTAACCCGTACATAGCTCCCGTTGCGAAAACATCAAAACAAGGCCGCTGTTACCGCTGGCGTTTGGGCACGTTGACTCCACCCGACTCGCCCCCGAGAGGGGCAGGTGCGGTGGAGATAGCCACCCCCGGGAGAGACATTCCGGGTGGCGCGGGACGACTCGCGCGAGCTCTCTCCCACGAACAAAAACAAACTATCCAATAGGCTGACCCGTTCCGCGAAAAGAGGTACCGGTAGCACATTTCCGCTGAAATGTTTTCTGAGTGACCGGGGCTCCTTAGCCCAAAATCGTCGGGAAGAGGCCAGTCCTAATCTTGCTGTTTCGAAAAAATATTTCGTTTTTGTATACTCGGGCCATGGGATTATTCATCAGGAAGCAATTCGAATTTTGCTCGAGTCCGTTTTCGGGTAGAGGTATGGAGCTCTTTCGGCGAGGAGCCTCAGAAAGCGTAGGGGTGGGTCTCTATTATTATTATTATTATTATTATTATTATTATTATTATTATTATTATTATCATTATTATTTCTCTTGCCATCCGACAATGTGCAGCATGATCTTCAACATGGATCACTCATAACTTTCCCGAAAGAGGTCTCTATCGTAGAATGCCTCGCGAGGCTGTGAGGCCTTCTCGCCGGGCTTGGTCCAGTTACGGTCCCCACCCTACCTACCCCTTCGGGCGTTGGTCTTCGCGTCTAGTTTTTTTTTTGTGTGTGTGTGAGAGGAGACTTTACGCAGCCCTTTCTTCCCTCGTACCTTAACCCCTTTAGAACCGCAGTCCCGTTTTAGGGACAAACTACTTGAAATTTGAGTGGTTTGTCCCCACATATGGGACTGCGGTTCTAAAGGGGTTAATCCCTTTACCATTACAGGGGGGCATATAGTTAGCAGGGCCTACGGTACTCACAAAAACCTGCCGTACATATTTACCTATTTTTCCTAACAATATTTGGTCCTATTTACTGTGGGCCCCCGTAGTACCGCAGTCCCGACTTGGGGGCCAAACTGTTGTAATCCCGAGTGATTTGTCCCCAAAAACGGGACCGCAGTTTTAAACGGGTTAATCTGGCTCTATTTTTGAGTGGACCGTCCCCCACAACGGGATGGCAGAGCCCTGAATGGCGCAATAAACTATTACGGGGGAACATAGTTAATAGGACCTATGGTGTACATAAAAACCTATATATTTCGCTGTTTTTACCAACAATATTTGGTCCTATTAACTATGGTCTCCCGTAGTATTACGGGGGGCCATATTAGATAGGACCTGCGGTGCACAAAAAATAACTACCAGGCAAGTACTTTGCTGTTTTTACCAACAATATTTGGCCTTATTAATAATGGTCCCCCATACGTATTACGTGGGGGCAAAGTAGATAGGACCTACGGTGCACACACAAACCTACAGATTCACCTATTTTTTACTAACGATATTTGGTCCTATTTACGATCGTCCCCCGTACTTTCAATAGAGGAGAGCACAAGACCGCCAGTCCTATATTGTTTGTTTATTGTTGTTGTTCTCACATTAACTCACAATTCAATGCAGTCCGTGGTCGCAGGACAGGCTCCAATAACTCTGGAGTGGAAGAAATACCTCAAGTAAAAACAGAGGCAAAAACAAAAAACAAGCATACGCACTCCACCACTGCGGACACCAGGGAAGCAAAAAGGAGACTATTAATAGCAGACAAAAACCTAAAAAAGTAGGTGAAGCTAAGCAAAAAAAAAACAAAACAAAACAAAAAAAAAAAAAACAGACGCAGATAGCAAAACGAAAAAAAAGGCAAAACGGACCATACTAACAAAGACACAAAGAGGTACAAACGGGAATGAAAGACAAAAAAAAAAGAAAAAAAAGGGACAAAAAAGCGATAACCACGGGCGGGGGGGAAAGAAAGTACGAAAGGCAGGCACTGGAGCATGCAGACACGCAAAGCTGCCCAGATGGCACCATGCTAGTTACTTGGGTACCAAAGAAGGAAGTGCATCATGACGATGATGGCCATAACCAGGCTTCAGTCTGTTGGGCAGACCGCCTACCCCCCCCCCCCCGCCATTCCCCCTCGTCCCCCTTTCGCCCCCCCCCTCTTCCCTGCCATTCTGCACTCTCGCTTTGGCGTCAACGGCTGTGGTCGTGGTTGCAGCTATTCTATGCCGTTCTGCCGATGCCTCCTTCTCATCTGTATAACATTTCCGCATGAAGGCCTCCGCCCCTTCCTCGACCCGTCGGAACCATCTGCCGGCTTTCTGTGCTGCCTCGCGCCACCCTTCGAGCTTGATGCCGAATTCCTTGAGGTCTTCCTCAAGGTACCTCATCCAGTCCCACTCCTGTCCTCCGGAGTAACCCTTACCCCCAACCATCTCCCCAAACATCACCCTCTTCGGCAGACGCTCCTCTACCATGCGTGGCACAAAGCCCGCAAACAAGAGCCTACGTCTGCGTACCGTCGTCTCAACGCTTTCAGATTTAGTCCTGAGAAGCGCGCTAGCATAGTAGGATAGAATGTGGTCTTCGCGCTTTCGTTTTCGCCACCCGATGCATCGGAGGAGCATCTTGTGGTGGACCTCCCGTAGCCTACCGTAATCAGTCTTGCTCGGGCTCCAAGTAACGCAACCGTAGAGCAACGTTTCGATCACCTCGGCTCTCAGCATTCGCACCTTCAGGCGTAGGCGCACACCCGGGCGGTCATAAATTTCCCTTTTATACCGTCCGAAGCATGCCCATGCCCTCTGGAGTCGACGCGTTACCTCGACACTTCTGCCCGTCCAATCTGCGCTGATAGCCCCGCCCAGATACACAAACTCTATATTCACCTGTGATTACTACAGTAACAATATTTGGAAGGAGCAAATACAGCAAACAGAGTAGACAAGCTGAAAGTTGGCACGGAAGGGAGGTAGACTTGGTGCATGGGTTTCCTTTTGTTTCCGAGGTTTTCTTCTTTCGGGAAAGTTATGAGTGATCCATGTTGAAGATCATGCTGCACATTGTCGGATGGCAAGAGAAATAATAATATTTGGTCCTATTTGCTATCGCCTCCCGTCATTGAGGAGCGCACAAGACCGCGGTTTCTATTACGGGGGACCATAGTTAATAGGACCAAATATTGTTAGTAAAAATGGTTAAATGTATAGGTTTTTATGTATACCATAGGTCCTATTAACTATGGTCCCCCGTAATACTAGTAATACTGCATACACATACGTACGTACCACTCTGTTGGGAGAAATATTAACCATATCGTTATAAAACATCGATACACAACAGGGCGGTTTACATATATTTCAATTACTACCTGGCATGTCATTTGCCATCAATGACAAGGTTTTTAGTTAGTGCTTGTTCCAATCACACCATCCGCATACATACAAGAGGGGATGCGGAATCCAATGACTTCAGGCTTCAGACACACTCGGAGAGGAGTTGCTAGTGAGATATGAACACTCGACGAATCACCTGATGGATCACAACAACCAACCGCTATGATGGGTGCTACGTCGATGTGCAGGATCTACTGTTATTAATATTTATTATTATGCCTTCCATCCGACAATGCGTAGTGTTGTTCTAATAAATGACTATTTAATAACAGAAAATGAAGAACTCTATCTGAAATCCGTGTAGGGTTTGCAGACCAACCTTATACAGTAACCCAGGAAACATGCGCCGCCTCTCATCCTTTTAGCGCAAACCGCACTGTTCTTTTGCCCTATAGGGGGGTGCAGCCCCGTTCTGGGGAAGAGTTGCTCAGAGTTTGAGTCGTTTGTCACCCAGACGGGGCTGCGGTCTTAACAGTCCTCCAAGGGCTGACGATCACACATGCACGTTGTATGCGCGGTTCATCTCCCAGTCGCCAGCGTGACGGAGCTGTCGTGTAGATCGTACATACCGGTGCGCACACAGATCACAAGAATGCATCTTCCCTGCAAAAGATCTACGGTGTTTCGTATGCTCTGGATAGATAGATCCTGAATTGGGAATCGACTCTCTCTCTCTCTCCTTCTCTACCTATCATACATGCATAATGAGACACGAACGTTTTGCTCTTTCTTCTTCGCCTTTTCATTTTAGCCCGTTTTGCTCTACACATACAGTGACCCCCCCCCCCCCCCCCCCGCCACGCTCGGAAAGCAACGGCTATTAATTAGCATGTTGCGGCGGCGTATTTTAGCCGCCATAAAATAATCACTGAATCTGGATCGAAATGGGCACTGGACACTGCACTTCGCTGCACTTCGCTGCACTGCGCTGCACTGCGCTGCACTGCGCTGCACTGCGCTGCACTGCACTGCACGCTGTAAGACGGCGAGAAAAATGGTTGTTGAAACGTTCGTCCGTCGATGACCGCGTTTTTTGTAACCCGACACTTAAAACGGGTGCGTGCGGCACGAGAGCTTCAGCGTTGACCACCCACACGGTGAATATATTCCTGAAAGAAGGTTCGTAATGTCTCCGAAGAACGTTCCCAGCATATATATATATATATATATGGATTGTGCTATTTGCTGCGATTCTGTTGACAGATTCAGCGCTGATACACGATGCCATCAATCGGCACCTCCCGCCTCCCCCAGAGAAGGAGCAAGAAAACCGACAACGATGAACCAACCAACCATAAACTAACGCATCTGATGAAGAAGACCATCTATCTATCATCATCATGGGATATTTTTTCTGGGCTCCGGGAACTGAATTTGCAGGCTCGATTCCCGCGTTTTCTCGGCGGGACAGCACGAGCAAACCGGTAAATTTCTTCATGCTGTAGATAATGAAGTTTCTGAGAATGTTCTCGATACAAAGCGGGAAAACAAAGCACAGACCCCCGTTTGGTTCTCCCCATCCCACTCGGACCTTATCCCATTCGACACCCCCTGCTCCCACCCGCAAGGTGCAGATATTTCAATTAGCCCTCAGCTGGAGCCGCCGGATGGAAAAAAAAAAAAAAAAAAAAAGAAGCGCCAACCGTAAACGGGCAGAAATCGTCGAACGGTCAAAAATCGTCGGATGCGAAAAAAAAAAAGATAAAACGCCGCAACCCGGAAATTGAATCCACCATCGGAGGTATATATAGACCGCGGAGCTCTATCACCCTCCACCCCTCCCACTTTATGGTTGCAGCCCCTGTACGTACGAGCATATACACGGAGCATAGGAATATTCCTGGAATATTGTTCATATCTACACAGTGAGTGGTGAACCCGGCGACAAAAAACGTCTTGAGCTTATATATATACAGTATATTCTTCTTTATAAATATATATGCCCAGTGCCGAAAGAAGAAAATGAAACATTAATATTATTTCGGGGGACCATAGTTAATAGGACCAAATAGTGTTAGTAAAAATGGTTAAATAGGTAGATATTTATGTATACCATAGGTCCTATTAACTATGGCCCCCCGTAGTGGTACGTTCCCATTGGCCATCAGAAAATGTGCAGTGCCTATTCCAATCACCACACCATCCACACGTGAAAAAGGAAAAACAGCTACCTGGTAGAACTCAGTGACTTGAATCATAGAAGGTGCTATTATATCATCTAGACCTGAGTACTGACGCAATTGTTGTACCAACAATAACTGACTCTAACCGAGTTCACCTACCCAAACTTGAAAAAAAAAACGTGCATCGTACCACGCCGTGGCCGTGCTTACACGATAGCCGTTGGGTATCAATATTTATTGTTATTACGCTTGCCATCCGACAATGTGTAGTGTTGTTCTAATAAACGACTATAATAACAGAAAGCGAAGAACTCTCCAGACCAAAAGCGCGGCAGTATCCTACGACAAATAAAAACTGATGTGACGCTCATGATCATAGCCTTAACGCTGGCGATGTTCATGATAAAGTGGTAAAGCAGTGTGGGGATTCCGCCAAGTAGTAAAAGGGTTGAGACACTGGTCAACTCCTCCTGGTGATGCTTCCACTGTGGCCATCTGACAACGTGCAGCATGATCTTCAACATGGATCACTCATAACTTTCCCGAAAGAAGAAAACCTCGGAAACAAAAGGAAACCCATGCACCAAGTCTACCTCCCTTCCGTGCCAACTTTCAGCTTGACTCCTGGTGATGCTTCCACTGCGGCCATCTGACAACGTGCAGCGCGCTGATTCCAACCATGCACACCTCCGACAGAGACTACTAGATACTTCAGGGCAGATGATCTGTATGATCTATGTGATCTGTGCGATATGTATGACCTGTATGACCTGTATGATCTGTATGGTATGTACGATCTGTATGATCTGTATGAACAGTATGATCTGCATGATATTATATGATCTGCATGATCCTGTATGATCTGTATGATCTGTATGATCTGTATGATTTGTATGACCTGCACTATCTAGCTCACGTGGCCGGGTGGGAGCCGAATAGCCTGCATGGTCTGGGACATGTTTCCGTGATGAGAGATCTGTACTATACAGATCCCAGCTAATATCATAACAGCAGGTTTGAATCTAGATGGTCCACAGATAGATCATGATCTGCCCAGCGAGTGAACAACATAAAAGGGTTGAGTTAAAACCGATGTGACTCCAACCATGGACTGCTATTATGTAAATCAGACCTGAAATATTTGGCAAACGTACACCAATAATGACCCCCCCTGTATTGTGAATGGCCCTATACCGACTCCCAACTGGGACGTTTGACCGATCACGCCGGAAAAGGTGGCATGTACTGATATGCGTTGCCTGTGTAATCTACTAATAGTCTAATACTCGACAGTCACGTGACCGATCCGTCGAAGAGTCCCCCTCATCAATGCATTCATATATATGCGCATACGGAGGCTTCGCAAACGACCGGCACATGTACACAACATCCCCAAGCAACCGCCGTAGATGTCGTACACGAATCTGTCTTTCATCAAAACCGCAGTGCACCGCACCGTAGATATACGCAAAATCTAGAGGGCCTTCTTAACAATCTGGGAGAAGGGATTTTTAGGTTGGTAGGCTGTTCAGGTGTTTTGGTTCCTGTCGGGATCAAAACCAAGCAACAAATGCTCAGACTCGTTTCCTTCCCCACTCTTCGCGAGCCCTTCCACGTTCCATCTACAGGTCTAGCCTCCCAAGCCCACACAGATGACACCGGCCTCTCCCTACTCCTCTCCCCTCCTCCCTCTCGAAGCCGCTTGACGGATCCCGCATGCCGCGATTTCCCGCCCCGGCGAGCCGCCACCTAAGAAGTCACTGAAGTATTTCCATGTGTAGAAGGCGTTCCTTGCAGGCAGATAGATGCCTTTTTTTTTTGGCCATACAACATGCCCCCTCCATGCCTCCCTCCAGCCACACTCGTTTCGCTTCCTTTTTAGTTTTTAATTTTTCCGAGACGCGTCGAGAGTTATCTTCTTGCTGTCGGCTTGTTTTTTCGTTTTTTTTTTCGTCTCTCTTTTTCGCCAGGCGATCGTGCCAAAAGCCGGCCCACACATGAAACAAACAGTATGTACGAGTAGCCCTGTACTGTTGATACTATGCACCTGGACTATAATGAAACATTTTTGCACTCTGATGTGAATGTCAAGCGTACGCTTAAAAAGTTGCGTATTACGGCGTGTAGCAGTGAGACTATACATACATGCAGTGTAGGGCCATACACTGCTTTGGGCGTAAATATAGGGAACTTGGAGATGGAAGGATGGATACCAACCGGTTCTTATATTTACGAACAGAGTAGTACGTAGCGTTAGCCGTGCCGTCTGCTACCTGGTTGTGTTGCTGTGTCAGAGCCGTGCACGAGAAACCGGCTAGGTCTTGCAAACCATGACACGGAGTCAGTCAAACCGACCAGGCAGCCAGATATTTTGTGACAAGCGTGCATTGAGGTCCCCGAGCAAACAGCAACGAATCGAGCCAACGGGGGAGGGGCGGGGGAGGGGGGAAGGGGATGCACTCGATATCATGCACAGCCGTAGTCGTATGACCATAGACCCTCGCATCCCTACAGTGTCGGGACGGAGCACATCGGGTTTTTTGTCGACCGGGCGGACATCGCTAGCACCAAGCAAGCGCGGAGAGAAGCGTGAGGTGTTCGGCGAGTCGCGTGAAGGGTGAGCTGCATCCTGCCAAGAGCCGCTTGAGGGCGTGGAATCGCAACATGGGTTACAGCGTCAATGAGTTGGTCTATTTTCCGGTGTGGCCACTTCCAGAGGCAGCAATGGGAGTACAATGCAAGTGCCTTGCGGTTCTATATAATATCCACTACAATCCTGAACCGTGATGCGATAATCCCCCTTGTGCGGAGTGATGGGTATTCCCCACCCCGCCCAAACTATCTAAGAACTCGATCGGCTCTATTGTGATTTCTCTAGATGCTGGCTACCGCGGCGATGCCGAGGACTTCCAGCCTGAGCGACAGCTCATTCGAAGGCTGCTGTACAGCCCCACAGGACTGTCAACTTTTTTTCTTGGAGTTGTACACAATTGGTTTGCTTTCTAAAAAAAACCGTCCGTTCCCATTTTTTGTTTCGTTCCCATTTTTCCGTTTTGTCTGTTAGCTGTAACCGACCGCCAAAAAAAAAACGAAAGCGGTGCCCTGGTTGTCTAGCTCACGCAGGGGGGTGGGCGAGCGGGGGGGGGGGGGGGGGGGGGGTGACTCTTCACATTTGACGTCGTCCAGGTCACGGGTTCGAACCTCGCCTCGAACGTCGTTTCCTTTACAGAAATGCTTGCGCGTGCACACCTAAAAAAACACATCTCCCTGCATCCCCAGGTAGGTAATGAAACGAAAGCGGGTAGGTCAGCGTACGGACGTATACGGTTCCGACGCTCCCAAAGACCCTGCCGTTCAGAGGGAGGGAGAGTGTTGTAAGGATTACCTTGGGCTGGGTAATCGATCGGTCTTTTTGCCCCTATAGCTCAGTAGGTAACACCTCCACAGTCGCCTCTTTTTACCGCCATCCTGCAAAAAGGGCAAAAACAACCACAGCCAATCCCCAACCGATCCCTCCGCTAGGTGCCTGCGGCCATCTCTTGGGCAGCCAGAAACAACGAAAAGAGTCCTGTGAACGTTCAGCCAAAAAGGAGATAAGCGGTCCAGCCATGGATGGAGAGGGTTACGTGCGCAAGGTGAGGGCGTATTGGAGGCGTGCAATTGGGGGGGGGGGGGGGGGGGGGCAAGGCGCATATTAAGAAAAAATGTACATTTTCAATCGTCAAACACGATGTAGGTCACTGTACAGTAGGAGGGGCGAGGTGGGGGGGGGGGGTGGGGGGGCGGGATCCGGGGGGGGGGGGGGGGGTGTAATCGTTGGCATCGGGGGGGGGGGGGGGGAGGGTGTACTCGATAAGAGAGGTGTACTCGATCTCACGCATGGCCGTAGTCGTATGACCATATAGACCCTCGCATCACTACAATGCCGGGACGGATGGGGGGGGGAGGGTGTACTCGATAGAAGAGATGTACTCGATCTCAAGCATGGCCGTAGTCGTATGACCATAGAACCCTCGCATCCCTACAACGCCGGGACGGATGGAGGGGGGGGGGGGCGTGTAGGCAATTACAATACTTCGAGGTGGTATAGGGGGGTATTTTGCCGGCGGGGATGAAAATAAACACCCCCAGTATATTCTTGATTATTTTAACGGCGTTGTTTGTCGCCTGGTACGTATTTGTCATGATATATACATATATATATATATACTATTGCGGGGGGGCATAGTTAATAGGACCAAGTATTGCCGGTAAAAAATGGCGAAATATATAGGTTTCTGTATGCACCGTTGGTCCTGTTTACTATGCCCCCCCCCCGTATTACACGTCATTTCACCGCGAACACCGAAACGGGCCGTTTTTCTTCCTGTCTACTGGTATTCCGCCTATACCCCCCCCCCCCCTAGCCCTTTCGGAGTAACGTGAGTAACGGAAACAACAATAAGGACCGGCTGAATATTACTGAAGATTTCATTACGCGAAGAACACACACGCAGACACACACACACTTCTGCTGCTGCTGAGACCGCCCTTTTTGCTTTCGTTTTCGTTCCCGATTTTATTTTATTTTCTCATTTTTTTTTTTTCTCCGCTACCAAAAAGAGCTCAGATCTGTATCACCTTTTCACCGTGTGGGTGGGTACGTGTTTGCGTGTTGCGCTGTTCACACTCGGCCGGATTTAAATAAATCCTCACCGTTTCTTTCTTTTTTTCTCTTTTTTTTTGTCGGCAGAGTGACACCTCGTACGTAGCCCGGCTTGGACACCACGATCTGCGCAATGCCCAACGGTTACTTTGATACCGGTATCTTTTTGTTGCAGGATATGTACCACGCACGCACGTAGATGGTCGGTTGTGTTAAGTGCCGCCGGGTTACTTGCCCGGTTCTCGTGTGCTCGTACGGCACCTTTTCGAGTGCTCTCTTTCATCAACAGCTTTCAAGATATGTTTTATTCGAACGACTCTCTCTCGTACTACTGACAGTTGTACACCAGGTATATATATATATATATGCCAAATATTATATCTGGTATTATAGTAGTAACTGCCCGCAGCAGCAGTACGTGGCAGCTAGTATCATTATTATTCCTCTTGCCATCAGACAATGTGCAGCATGATTATTATTATTATTATTATTATTATCATCATGCTTGCCTTCCGACAATATATAGCGTAGATGCCATTCCAGTATAACCCGAATACCCTTCCGTAAATCGGCAGTAAATCCTCACACGTTTCTCTGCCAGCCGTTTCCCAATAATTTCCTTTCGTTTTAGCTACCAGGTACCAATACTTAAGTATCCTATTCCTCATCAACGTTCGGGAAAATTAGTAAGAAACAGCCGTGAGATCGAGGATTTCGACGTCGAAACTCATATTTGCAAGCTGTGTGTGTGATAACTCGATCGCGCGTACGACGGGTTTATATGGTATTGTGCAGTGTATGTATATACTCGAACCGAGAGTACTCGGACGAGGAACGGGGAAATAACTGCCCTCGCCCCCCGGAGTTATTGTATACATATATATATCTATATATATATATATAGATAGATAGATAGATAGATAGATAGATAGATAGATAGATAGATAGATAGATAGATAGATAGGTAGATAGATAGATAGATAGGTAGATAGATAGATAGATAGATAGATAGATAGATAGATAGATAGATAGATAGATAGGTAGATAGATAGATATACACAGATACATAGATGATGTCGATACAGGTGTATGCGTATATATACCATGTATATAGATATATCTATATGTATATATATAGATGTATCCACTCTGTTTCGAAATAGGAGGACCGCTTTCATATAACAATCAAGTATATCATGAATGCGACGTTAAGAAACGTCAACTTGATGGTGTCACGGCTCACAATGGCGTTTTATTTTCCCCGACCATTGCTGATCTGACTCTGTCGTATACCCTGGTATTACGGGGGACCATAGTTAATAGGACCAAATATTGTTAGTAGAAATGGCTAAATATCTAGTTTTTTATGTGTACCATAGGTCCTATTAACTATAGTCCCCCGTAATAGGATTGAGGGTTGGTCTCACTGCTGCTGTTGAGCCTTGTTTCTTAACCCTTTTAGAACCGCAGTCCCGTTCTGGGGACAATCCAGTCAAATTTCAAGTAATTTTGTCCCCAAACGGGACTGCGGTTCTAAAGGGGTTAACCCTATTATTCTTCGTGCCGATCGGAGCATACTATTACGGGGGGCCATAGTTAATAGGACCCATGGTATACACAAAAACCTATATATTTAACCATTTTTACCGGCAATAATTTGGTCCTATTAACTGTGGTCCCCCGTAATAACGCTTCTTAACCCTTTTAGAACCGCAGTCCCGTTTTGGGGACAGACCGGTCAAATTTCAAGTAGTTTGCCCCCAAAACGGGACTGCGGTTATAAAGGGGTTAACCTTTGGCGCCCGCTACAACAGCAGTAGACATATAATATGTGTGTCGGAACAAAGACTCTCTCCCTTTGCGTACCTACCATAAAATACGCGAGATACGACACCCCCTGGGTTTTCTCGGCAACGAGGACGGCGTACTGAGTACGACGAGCGAAGCTTATGCGTCTATGCAGCCTTCTCGACGACCCTTTTCCGAGGCCAGCATTTTCGTTTGCGCTTGCCCCTTAACCCCTTTTAGGAGCGCAGTCCCGTTTTGGGGACAAACTACTTGAAATTTGAATGGTTTGTCCCCAAAACGGGACTGCGGTTCTAAAGGGGTTAAGACATGTTGCGGAGGAAATTGGGTCTGAAATTCGTCTCGCAGGGGGTGTGTTCTCCTTTCACCCTACCTGTTACAGGGGGCCATAGTTAATAATAGGACCAAATATTGTTATTACGGGGGGCCATGGCTAATAGGACCAAATATTGTTAGAAAAAATGGTTAAATATATACCAGGTAGGTCCTATCTGGTATTAACTATGCCCCCCCGTAATAGTAAAAATGGTTAAATGTATACCTGGTAGGTTTGTATGTATACCATAGGTCCTATTAACTGTGGTCCCCCGTAATAGTGTGATATGTATTACTATTACGGGGGACCATGTAGTTAATAGGACCTATGGTATACTTAAAAACCTATATATTTAACCACTTTTACTAACAATATTTGGTCCTATTACAGCATCAGTATTTCCGGGGGACCATAGTTAATAGGACCTATGGTATACATACAAACCTATATATCTAACCACTTTTACTAACAATATTTAGTCGTATTAACTATGGCCCCCCGTAATACTACGGGGGGGCATATTAACAGCGATCAGGACCCATCTCATATATACACGAAAACCAATATATATATATAAGTTTTCCCTTCGGAGTGGCATGAACGTAGCGTGTAAGAAGACTCTTGCCGAGAAATACGTATTTGGTCGGTAGGTTTGAACTATGGTAGTTTTGTTTATACCAGGTATATATATATGCTCCGGTATTCAAGCATTTTTACTAAGTACAATTGGGCCTGATACTACCACCTGGTATGTTTTCCACTCTGTTGTAATAGTGTATGTACTCTCTCTTGCCTTGCCCACGTACACGGCGCGTTCTTTGATCATCCCATCTGTTTTTGTTGTTGCGGTTTTGGCTCTATCAGATAAACGCACAGGCTTGGGGGGGGGGGGGGGGGGTCTCAGTTCTCTCTTGCACCCACACAGCCGTGTCAAGGTCTTGGTCCGTTGGGTTAAAGGTAAAAGGTTAACCAATCGCCTACCCAATATAAGCCTCATAGCAGCCAGCAACGTACTTTCATTCTCTCTCGTTAAATCTCTCTCCCCCTCTCTCTCGCTCTGTGTGTGTCTGTCTCTCGTCAACACAACATGACTAAAAAAACACCACGACTTACGAATATACCAGGCATATTTTGTGAGCTCAAGTTTCAGCCTTCCCCCCCCCTCCTTCCTTCCCCCCCCCCCATCCCTACGTATAGAGTACCTGGTATATATATATAGGTTGGGGTGGCGTCGTTTGGCGATGACGCTGTAAAACACGCCTCTCACTGCGCGTACAGCCAGGGTGCCGTTTTTTTTTTTTTTTTCTTGCGGTTACCACACGGTTGGCGCGCGTGTTGGATCCTTTTTTGTGCGGAGAAAAACCTTTTACTCCGCACAAGGGGAATCATCGTATCACGTGGTAGTGTGCATATATGGTGAGGCACCCACGAGGCAGTTACGTCTTGAACAATGTGGTTTGCGTGTGTCAATATAACTGTAGGGTGGGCATCCTGCCGGAGGTTCTAGCAGACCTCAAGGGCCCGCTAGGAGACAGGGTAAAGAGGGGCCTCCCTCATTCGAGCATCATTGCTGAGCTCGGGGACAGCCTGCGAGAGATCAGGGACACGTGGGGCGTGACAAAAGAAGCGATGGAGGGCATCGTCCCCGAATCCTGGCTGGAATGGAGCATGGGTGCAGAGGGGGACCTGGTCCCAGGGCCCCCTGAAGCCGACATGCTGGCGGCGCATGATGCCGTAACCACCAACTCCCAGAAGGCTCAACAGAGGTTGGGCAAGCTGGTGAATCAGGGTCGACACGCTGCACACACAGCCTCGCTGGAGGGGCTACCGGAGATTGCACGCCCGTCTGGACCAGGCGACCCGCTGGGGGGGGAGCGAGACCAAGGCCTTCGCCGAAGCTCGCTACAGGAGCCCACAAGGAGCAGGAGCCACTGCTTGCCTTCGGGCGAGGCCAACAGACTCGCTCCGTGTCATACCAGCAGAGGAGTTCGTGGGCATGGGAAGGCGCTTCATAGGCATTTGAGAAGCACGTGGCGGTGAGGTGCCCCTGCTGCGAGGCAGTCGAAATAGACACACGCCACGCACGCATCTGTCCCAGAGCAGGGGCACAGGTAAACCAACATCAACCGTTGGTTCACGCGATCTCCCGCACGCTGAAGCGGCTGGGAATCCCTCACCAAGTGGAGAGGGGCGAACCGTTCACTGCAGACCGGAACCTGCGGATGGACATCGTTGCCCGTAGAGGAGGTCTTCGGGACGCTCCTAACAGGGAATACAGGGAAAAGTTCATCCTGCTGGACGTCACCCATGCAGACCCGCAAGCGCAGGTCCACCTGCGAGGAGGCAGCGCTGATCATGATGGATCAGCTGCCTCTACCTCCGAGGCGCGCAAGCGCCAACACTGCGCGCGTCCGGGACATGTGTCCTTCGACGAGCGGAGCCACAAACTGGCCACCTTAGCGGTGGAAAGCTTTGGGCGCCTCGGGGTAGAGGGCAGCAACTTCATCGACCAGCTGGCAGCTAGCGTCGTGGGGGGGAGGGATGGTGGGTCGATGGCAAGGAAGGGGGTAGTGAAGGAACGCCTGCTCCAAATCGTCTCGGTGACCACTCAGGTCGCCTTTTCGAGGAGGGTGTCGAGGTTCAAGCTTCAGCTTAGGACCGCCAAGAAGGAAGAAGGAGCAGGGGAGGGAGGGACGACAGACCCACACCGATGGCGTGGGGGTGGAGTTTGAATGCAGCTTAGGATTTAAGAATAGAACGTATTGAGAAGGAAGGAGCAAATACAGCAAATAAATAGAGTAGACAAGCCGAAAGTTGGCACGGAAGGGAGGGAGGTAGACTTGGTGCATGGGTTTCCTTTTGTTTGTTCCGAGGTTTTCTTTTTTCAGGAAAGTTATGAGTGATCAATGTTGAAGATCATGCTGCACATTGTCGGATGGCAAAAGAAATAATAATAATATAACTCAGACTGGAAAACTGTCCGTTGTACCTAGAAAACGTAAATGTATACCAGATGACGTAATTGTGATCGAGTAACGAGCATGATGGCTACTGACAAGGATCATCTCTAATGTTACGTAGTAAACCCACATTGCTGCCTCTAGAAGTGGTCACACCAGAAATTCGTTGACGCTGCCATCCGTAAGCAAGAAAATCTGCCTCACAACCGGTTCTTAGTCGGATGCTACTCACCCACAACACCTCACGGCGCTTCGCAAAGCTTGGTGCAAGCATTGTCTGTCTGGTCGGTGAAACCCGATGTGCTCCGTCCCGGCATTGTAGGGATGCGAGGGTCTATGGCCATTTGCAACCATACGGCAACAAGCATGATAATAATGAGTATACCCCCCCCCCCCCACCAGCACAAGTATAAATCCGTCCAGAACGTCTCAAATGGCAAACCACAGGAGCAAGCCGGCGCAACAGCCCTATAAAAACACACAGCAGGAAGGGTCGGGTCGAGTGGGGTCGGGTCGGGTCGAGTGGAGTCGGGTCGGGTCGGGTCGAGTGGAGTCGGGTCGGGTCGGGTCGGGTCGGGTCGGGTCGGGTCGGGTCGGGTCGGGTCGGGTCGGGTCGGGTCGGGTCGGGTCGGGTCGGGTCGGGTCGGGTCGGGTCGGGTCGGGTCGGGTCGGGTCGGGTCGGGTCGGGTCGGGTCGGGTCGGGTCGGGTCGGGTCGGGTCGGGTCGGGTCGGGTCCGGTCGGGTCGGGTCGGGTCCGGTCGGGTCGGGTCGGGTCGGGTCGGGTCGGGTCGGGTCGGGTCGGGTCGGGTCGGGTCGGGTCGAGTGGGGTCGGGTCGGGTCGGGTCGGGTCGGGTCGGGTCGGGTCGGGTCGGGTCGGGTCGGGTCGGGTCGGGTCGGGTCGGGTCGGGTCGGGTCGGGTCGGGTCGGGTCGGGTCGGGTCGGGTCGGGTCGGGTCGGGTCGGGTCGGGTCGGGTCGGGTCGGGTCGGGTCGGGTCGGGTCGGGTCGGGTCGGGTCGGGTCGGGTCGGGTCGGGTCGGGTCGAGTGGGGTCGGGTCGGGTCGAGTGGAGTCGGGTCGGGTCGAGTGGGGTCGGGTCGGGTCGAGTGGAGTCGGGTCGGGTCGGGTCGGGTCGGGTCGGGTCGGGTCGGGTCGGGTCGGGTCGGGTCGGGTCGGGTCGGGTCGGGTCGGGTCGGGTCGGGTCGGGTCGGGTCGGGTCGGGTCGGGTCGGGTCGGGTCGGGTCGGGTCGGGTCGGGTCGGGTCGGGTCGGGTCGGGTCGGGTCGGGTCGGGTCGGGTCGGGTCGGGTCGGGTCGAGTGGGGTCGGGTCGGGTCGAGTGGAGTCGGGTCGGGTCGAGTGGGGTCGGGTCGGGTCGAGTGGAGTCGGGTCGGGTCGGGTCGGGTCGGGTCGGGTCGGGTCGGGTCGGGTCGGGTCGGGTCGGGTCGGGTCGGGTCGGGTCGGGTCGGGTCGGGTCGGGTCGGGTCGGGTCGGGTCGGGTCGGGTCGGGTCGGGTCGGGTCGGGTCGGGTCGGGTCGGGTCGGGTCGGGTCGGGTCGGGTCGGGTCGGGTCGGGTCGGGTCGGGTCGGGTCGGGTCGGGTCGGGTCGGGTCGGGTCGGGTCGGGTCGGGTCGGGTCGGGTCGGGTCGGGTCGGGTCGGGTCGGGTCGGGTCGGGTCGGGTCGGGTCGGGTCGGGTCGGGTCGGGTCGGGTCGGGTCGGGTCGGGTCGGGTCGGGTCGGGTCGGGTCGGGTCGGGTCGGGTCGGGTCGGGTCGGGTCGGGTCGGGTCGGGTCGGGTCGGGTCGGGTCGGGTCGGGTCGGGTCGGGTCGGGTCGGGTCGGGTCGGGTCGGGTCGGGTCGGGTCGGGTCGGGTCGGGTCGGATCGGATCGGGTCGGGTCGGGTCGGAGAGCAATACTTTTTGTCTGCCGTATAGGCCAGGGTGGCCTGCAAACGAGACTGCTGTGCTGTGATGATGGTGTGTGTGGAGCTACGAATGTATACGCTAACTGTATAGGCAGGCAGATCGATCACACCATGTGACGGCCGGTGGCAAGGGGTGCAATCGGCGGAGATTTTGGGTGGTACACATATATATGTATATATGTGTGTGTGTGGTGACCTCAAAGTTGCATTTTTAAAGTTTATGCTACGTACGTACCAGCGCGCATACACGATTTTTTTTATCCCAGTGACATTTAGTATTATAGCAATATATATGACAACAGCACCGCCGCTACCACCATCATCACACTATATACCACACCACCACCGCGTGTGCCCAACAACGTGCACTAAAACAAAACACACATGAACTATTTTATAACATAAATACCTACTAGGTACCAGGTATACTCGACAGAGTATATCATTATTATTATGCTTGCAATCCGACAATGTGTAGTGTTGTTCTAATAAACGACTAACAGAAAGTAGTGAAGAACTCTCCAGAACGAAAGCGCGGCAGTATCCAACGACAAATCAGAACTGTTGTGACGCTCATGAAGACTACTATTAATGAAACCAACACATCCCTCCATCTCGTCCACCAAAAAACGACCACTCCCCTCCTTAAGCACCCCCGAAGATGGCAGTCCACCAAAAACCCGCTGCCAATCAAAATGGTTGGTTTATTACTGCTGCGCGCATGTTTCAACGCGCAGAAGGTCGTGCGGTGTTGCTGGTCTACACTGCTAACGGTAGTGCCTAGGAGAGAGTCCCTGCCGTCTCGCTCTTCCTGCGGCTCTTCTATGAATACCTTATTCTCCTACCCTTCCCCCCACACACTACTACTACTCTTACTTCTCGTACCCCTGACCGTGCCACCTCCGACCGCAAGGGCCCAGTCCTCCTTCCTAAGCACCCCCGAAGAAGCATCTATTTACCAAACATCAGCTAGCTGTCCATCGAAATGGCTGGTTTATTACTGCTACACGCATGTTTCAACGCGCAGAAGGTCGTGCGGTGCTGCTGGTCTACACTGCTATATCGGAGGCACCTATGAGAGAGTCCTTGCCGTCTCGCTCTCTCTGTAGCCTTACCTCCTCCAACCCTTCCCCCCACATACTATTGCTACTGTTACTTCTCGTACCCCGGACCCTGCCACCTCCACAACCGCAGGGACCCAGTCCTCCCCCCCAAGCACTCCCGAAGAAGCATCTATTTACCAAACATCAGCTGTCCATAAGAATGGCTGGTTTATTACTGCTACACGCACGTTTCAACGCGCAGAAGGTCGAGCGGTGTTGCTGGTCTACACTGCTATCGGTATTATGCTTGCCATCCGACAATGTGCAGTGTGTTTTGTTATAAAAAACGACTAACAGAAAGTAGTGAAGAACTCTCCAGAACAAAAAAAAGCGCGGCACAGTATCATACGACAAATCAAGCCTCATGATGTGACGCGCATGAAGACTACTATATTATTATTGCTGTAAAAGATCCTGTGCGCAGTGCCATGTATGTGTGTATCCACAGTAGTATGTATGCATGTATGCGCTCCTACGCGAGGCGAGAGAGTATAGACATCTTTTAATTCACATGTATGTACTTGTTTTTTTGTTTACCACACGTACCAGGCACTATACTATTAATTAATACCAGGTACTATTTAATAGCATTATGTACCATGGTATGTGTGTGTGTGTGTTCTTCACATTAAACCGTTCTTTCTACCCGTCGACATCCAGCACAACCAGTGTCCGTGCCGATTCTTCCATCCTAGAAGAGATACAAGTTCTGTGGTCACAAAGCTACGCCACAGAGATACTACGTTGCCACGTGTGCAGTGTGAACTGCAGTCTGTATATATATATATATATGCTTTTTTTGCCATCCGACAAAGTACGGTGTTGTTGTAAAAAAAACTGAGGAACAGCAAGTAAGTAAGTAAGGAAAGAACTCTTCTCCAGAACAAAAGCGCGGCGGCAGTGTGTGTCATACAACACTAATCAAAACCGATGTGACGCACATACATACACGAAGTCTTAAGATTATTATTATATTGGTGCGCGCTTTTTTGTCGTTGATGGGTTGGGATGTTGGGATATATATTGTGTAGGTCGTCGTGATTGCGCGCATTATAATTCACGATTTCATCATCGTGGCACAGCGTTCGGCGAGAGTCGCATCATCATCATCACAAAAATATGTACCCACAATGTCATACATGTATGTGCATAAATATACACACACAGCGTACGAGTCGTGCACCATACATACCCTTCCGTGACCTGTGGACGACGTCATTCGAAGGTGTGTTACCTATATACACAGCTGCTGCGCTACTACTACTGTTGTACTTTAGTATCATTATACCTGGTGGTACTCTCTTGGGGCCCTCTATAGGGTACCTGGTATAAAATAATCCTCACATGACACCATCAACCAACATATTATACAAAAAAAGTGCTGCTATATGCATGTATGTATGTATGCCCTCTCCTCGGGGTGTGTGGTGTATTTTGTGGTGTGGAGTGTGTGGGGTGTGTGGATTGTGGATTGTGCTGTGTGCTGTGGGTATAGGCTGTTGTAAGTAAGTAGAGACTATACCTGTGTGGTATTATTCTATATTGTGCTGCTGTGCTGCTGTTGTGTGTGGTCTGTCACGCTGTGTGTGTGCGTGCGGTGCTCGTCAGAATTTCACGTACTACTACTACTATTACTATTAAAATAATATCAATACTACACATACATACATGTATATACGTGGCGGTACGATCAATACGCAGGGTCGGACATACATGTGTGACTTTATTTTCAAAAATGAAAAAGGATTCAATTGTTGAGAGCGCCTTGCAGCGTGGGTAGGCACAATTCGATGCGAGTCGACGAGGGAAGAAAAGGCTGAAATCTTGTCGCGATAAAAATGAACGCACGTACCGTAGCGGGAAGGGGGGAGAAGAGCCTGCTATGTGACCCCGGATCTGAGTTACGAGTTGGAAGGAGAGAGAGAAGAAGATGTGCGAAGATAATGAATGGGATGAGCAAAAAACAAAAACAAAAAAAGTACCAAGGTACCAAGTACCTGGTACCCCGTAGACAAAGTAATATTATAAAGTAAGTACGTACTGTCATGATATTTTTCTTTTTTTATACGAGTACTCGTCTGCGTCGTATCATACGTTCGTAGTTCGTCGATGATTATTTATTCTTGGATTTCTCGGGGAATAGATCCGGCCGTTGCTGCTGCGGTGTCAACAAAATCCTTGCAAAAACATCCCATCAGAAAGAAACAACTCTTCTTGTTCTTCTCCCCTTGTACATATTCCTCGATATTTCAGATCTTTATAATATCTTCGTAGTTGGGGTAATTTCGTAATTGATTTCCAAGTTTCCATGCCTTACCTGGTATACGTTTTTGTTACACCGGTCCAGCACAGCACCACAAAACAACTGGTATACATATATATATATACAACTGGTATATATACTCGAAATCTTTTTTGGTTGAAATATCACAAACAGACCAAAAAAACCTACATGTATGTTGTATTATATGCGTGGAGGACAGATTTTTTGGGAAAAACCGAATCGACACGCTCCTATAATACTGGAAGGTGCTGTTATTGTGAATATCAATATTAATATGAATAACTTACAACTAGGCAACCAGATAGCTGCACATACATGTGCAACAAACCAACCGACCGATCTATACTACTCCTCGGCATCTGAATCGCATCTGACTGAAACAAACACACCCGTTTTGCACCAGACGCACAGAACATCTCGAATGATGCTCGAATGAATGAATGCTTTTTTTTTTCCCAAAAAAAAAAAAAAAAAAAAAATCCTTTCTTCTTCGAAAGAAAGAAACGAATATTAAAATGAAACGAAAACCTATCTATCTACAAAAAACAACGAAAAAGCTGCGCCGAAAAAGCCTAAAAAAAGGGCCGAAAAGCGGCAAAGAAAAATCCAAGAGAAGAGCGATAATAATCGAGGAAGAGACCAAACCAAACGAGGTTTACACCTTTTTCAGAACCGCAGTCCCGATTTGGGGACAAATTACTTAGAAATAGACTGCTTTTTCCCCAAAACGGGACTGCGGTTCTAAAAGGGTTAATTTCGGAAGCACAACAAGCACACACACGCACAAGCTGCACGCACAACAATAACGACCACCACAGCAGCAGACAGCGAGGACGAACAACAAGCTGCTTGCTGCTGCATACATACGTACGGCGGTATCATATTCTTCTCTCAACTGCCGCTTCCGCTCGCTGCCGCTGCACGCGCGTGCCATCACATCATCGCAGACCAGCACACCCACCACATCGGATCACTCTCTTTTTTTCCATCTCTCCACGCGGCGCAAGCAGAGAAGAGAACATACTGGAGGCAGACGGCACGGAGTGTGACAGTGAGTGCGTGCATCCGATCTCTACGGAAACGAGTATATAGTCTGTAGTAGGAGGAGGAGACTACTACTACTACTACTACTACTACTACTCCTACTATTAAAACGACAGCAGCACATCAAGCAGCAGCAACGAAGGGGAAAAGGGAGGATATCGAGACCAGCCACACAGGGAGAGGGAGACGCGTGGAGAGCTACTGCTACCACTACTACGCGTTAGCTCCTGCAGCGCAGCAGGCAGCTAGCTTAGCAACAACACCCCCAGCAGCAGCAGCAGCACAGGATGCGGCAAGCGATGAGATTATTCGTTCAGTTGGGCCTTCTTGCTGGGCTGGCGGGCCTCGCCTCCAGGTCTGCCCTAGCTGCTACGGTGACCGTGGACCTTCAGCCTTGCATCCTCGCTCCTTCAGCCATTGTGAGTGCGTGTCGGTGATGATGACGACGCTGCGGCTGCTGTGTCGGCTATATTTGCAGCGGCAGCAGCAGCAGCAGCAGCAGCAGCAGCAGCGGCGGTAGAGGTAGCAATAGCCAGCGTGCCTGCCTAATGTTTTGGTCATGCGTACAGCTCGAGCGGAGTATCAAGTATCAAGACTGCAGCCGCTAGCTCTTTGTCTGTGTGTGTTGGAGGGGGGGTGGCAATATTTTGCAACTATTTTTTCACAAAATTATGAATGAATGCCCGCCCAGCAGCGGCAGCGGCAGCGGCAGCAGGACAAGCACTCCCTTACTTGAACCAGCGCCGCACGCGAAACGTACAACCGTGGTCTCGGATGCCTTCGCAGATGCATGGTAGCATGATAGCTTCTTCCTGGCGCTGCTGGGGCGCGCGCGGGCTCGCGTGCGTGATTATTTAGATTGCTTTTTGTTTTGTGTTGTTTGCTCGCTTCTTGCTCTCTCTCTCTCTTTTTTTTTCCGCTTCTTGCTGCTGTGCTGTGTGTCGGTGTTGCTTGTTGCTCCTTTTGAGAGAGGATGGATACTCGTATACATATCGTGCTGATTTTTTAGTACAATAAATTGTTGGTCCGTCAATTTCCTCGATTTGGTCCGCCAGCTTGCGTGTGTGTGTTGTAAAATTGCGTCGCTGGACGCTACTACTCGCGAACTCCCACCCACTCGCATACGGAGCTGCTGTTATTGATGATAGATGCTATGGCTGCGGGCTGCACGGCAGCCCTTTGATAACGGCAACGGTGTGGATGGTGTTGGAACACCACCACTCACTGCTGCAGCAGCATGCAGGGATACACAGCAACGAGGGGGGTGACGTACGACTTCCTCCCCCCTACTTGTACCAGGAGAGGAAACTATATTAATTTCATCAGCCCATTTATTTAGCACCGCAGTCCCATGTGTGGGGACAAAGAAGTCAAATTATAAGTACTTGTAGTTTGTCCACAAAAAAACGGGACTGCGGTCCTATTTTAATGTGAATAGGTGATTTTGTGCCGTCTCTGCAAGCAAGCGTCGCATGGTCGGTGGCTGGACGAGCGAATGGGCATTTTTAATTGGTTGATGACAAAGAGGATTTTTATTCGTACGCAGCGTAGAGCGATCGACGGAGAGTCCACAAGAAGACCAGCCAGCAGCAGCAAGCAGTAAAAGTCAGCTTCGTCGTCCGACGTACTCGTACGTGCCAGCAGCAGTATCGCTTCTATTATTCCAGATAATAATCACGAGTTGAGAGAATCGGCCGTCGGACAAGACAACAACTTGTCGATCACGGGTATCATTACCTGGTACCTGGTATGTATTACCCCACAGATATAGCCCTATTTCAGCAAGCAGTCAACTCTTGGTCAACTCGTAAATTATCAGGTCCTGGTACCTGCGGCTCGACCAGGAAGAAGAAAGGGCCCACGTATGTATGTTGATGTATGAAGTCTTTCTGTGTCTATTACTCACTCCCACGATGAAAATGCAAGGAACGAACCGTACGTACGTATCATAGCGGGTATCATAGGAGAGAGAGAACAAAAAAGGAGCGAAGATATATATGCGTTTTATGTAGGGGGCCGTACGTGCGTTTTGTTTTTTCCCTCACACGCGGTATAATTCATCATGCAGGTATTATTAGGTGATTGATGTCGATGATATGATCTGGTGTCATTCATCATCTTCTTTTCCTACTTCTTCTTCTTTCTTCTTCTTCTTGCCTGCTTGCATGATGTGTATGCGCGCGGCCTTGTCTGTCTGCAGTCCACGGCTCACAATCCCGCCATGATGAGGAGAGAGGAAAGTTTTTGTTATATATATACATACCAGGTACCTGGTACCTGGACCATGGTACAGCTTTTATGACTCTGAATACGAAAAAAGGGCTCCGCATCGGTGCCGGCATTCGCCGACACCCTTCAGAACCGCAGTCCCGTTTTGGGGACAAACCACTCTAATTCTAAGTAAGTTGTCCCCAAAACGTGACTGCGGTCCTAAAAGGGCTTCAATTAAGCATGGGCGTCGGCGAGATATGCCCACTCATCTAAACTCAACTCATGTTTTGAGATCTGGTTTTACGTATACTACAGGATCAATCCAAAATGCCGAGTGTATAATATAAGACTTAGTGTTGATGTTTCAGAAAGAAAATAGATCCAGAATAATATATATACCAGGTATATATATACGAGTACCAGGTATGCTTTTTTTTTTCAGGAGGAAAATTGCTCGAACTCCCGCGGCAAAGTTGTCGTGGTCACATTTCCGAACGAAAATATATTAAAAAAAAATGCCGTCTCATTCGATTCGCCGTGGCTTGGTCTTGCTTTTTTGTGGTGCTTCTACGATTGTATTATTACGGGGGACCATAGTTAGTAGGACCAAATATTGTTAGTAAAAATGGTCAAATATATAGGTTTTTATGTATACCATAGGTCCTATTAACTATGGTCCCCCGTAATAGCTGTCATCCCTCACCGGTAACCCTGTTATATATGGTGGATTAACCCTCTTAGGACCCCAGTCCCGTTTAGGGGACAAACTACTTATACTTAGAGTGCTTTGTCCCCACATATGGGAGTGCGGTGCTAAAGGGGTTAACCCCTTCAGAACCGCAGTTTGTCCCCAAAACGGGACTGCGGTTCTAAAGGGGGATTAACCGCGATTCCCGACATCCTCGGGAAATGCCCCGAACCAAGCCCTGAGCGTAAGGTACCCCCCCCTCTACAAATATGAACCCTTTTGTTTTTTTATAGTACCGCGCAGTCCCGTTGGTTTGGGAGACAAACTACTGCTTGGAATTCCGGTGGTTTGTCGCCGAGAAAGGGACTGCGGTCTTGGAAAGGTTTTTTAAGTCGAGTTTTATTTTGTTGTTGTTGGTCTTTTTTTGTGTACTCCTCGTACGTTCGTAAAAAAAAAAAAAACGGTGTTATACTGATGGCAGGAAAGCAGGTAGGTCCAGACTGGGTTCCTGAGTCGATCGTGATGGGTGCGTGTATGTTCTACGATACGTGGCGTGGGGGTGGAATGTAGATGCGGAGTAGGAAGCGTGGCGTATAGATACATAGTATTACGGGGGACCATAGTTAACAGGACCTATGGTTTACATAAAGAACTATATGTTTAACCATTTTTACTAACAATATTTGGTCCTGTTAACTATGGCCCCCCGTAATAGGTAAAATATCTCGGTAAATGGTAGGGGGTGCAAGGGAGTACACGCAGGGAAGGAGAATTGGTTCGATGAAGTTAGTGGTATTTGATGAATTATGTCAGCTTTTTCATTTTGAATGGATACGGAGTACTACTTACTATATAATATTTTTTTAATGATATCAATATTTTTTTTAATGATGTCGATACTGGAAGTAGACGTAATTATTTATTTTCCGAATTCGGGGAGACGAAATAGTAGTGATTGCGAAATCAAGAAGAAAAAAAAAGGCTCGTGCTTCGCGCTCTCTCACCTCATTATCAATAGTATTGAAATACTACGCGTATTAGTTACCAGAGGGTATACCGTTTTTGCAGCGTTCACCCTACAAAAAATAGAACGGGCCCAGAATATATATCCCCCTGTCTGTTCCGAATCTATCTGCCTTTCTTTGAAATGCTCGTGTTATTTCTAAGCGCTGCTGGAGTAATGTTGATGTTGCTGTGCATGGCAGCGGTACACTGAGTGAGTTACACACACCTTGGTGTCAAGATGCCTCATACATTGGAGCCTCAACAGCAATGTTGCCTGTCTCCCACCACGTTCACGCTGACTGGCATTCAGCAGTCATTATTATTCTGTACGTGCGAGCATGTATGTATGTACGAAGTCCTCCGGATGGATTAATGCGGCCTCCCGTTTTCGACTATTCATAGTACATACGTACACGTAGGCATTCATATGAATAGTATGTACACCCGGTGGGCATCCGCAGTTGAGAAATGTTGCGATGTTAACCCTGCTTTTAGGAGCGCAGTCCCGTTTTGGGGGCAAACCGCTCAATTTTTTTAAGCAGTTTGTCCCCAAAACGGAGACTGCGATACCAAAAGAGCTGAGAAAAAAAGAGGCTCGGATTGGCCCGAACAGCTGCGTTTTGTTTTTGTCGGCCGAGAAACACGGCCCGACAGAGTGGGAGGCACTCTTGATTCTACCCTTCTGGTTGTAAACATAAGGGAGGTATTTACTAAATTATTAATAATAGATGGTATTTAACAAAATGTCCAAACGTGCTTCAGATTCATGGTCAGGTTGGTATCCCATACGGTACGCGACATGCGTTTAAGGATTTGGTAGGTGAGCGTGAAGGGTTTATTTACCCTCTGAGCTACAGGGGTTAAAATATCGACCGGTCACCCAGCCCAGGGCAATCCTCGTAACACTTTCAGGCTGAAAAATTTTCTTTACTACGTGAGGGATTTGCGGCTTCAAGTAAGCAACTGTGATCAGCGAGAGCGCCACCCTAAATCCTACACATGCACCAGGGTAGAATTTAGGAGCCTATGCTCGACATTGAGATGACTATAAGCGGCGAGCCTTAGCCAGAGTACGAGTTTTTTAGCTGCTATCGCGCAACACTACTTTAGAGTTAAAATCAGACGACGTCGGAAACAAACCAAAATCTTCGAAGTATACGATCTGAAGTTTTCTAGCCTGGACGCCAAATGAATCCTTCCACGCCTCGCCCAGACCAGATCAGGTACGTAAGTAGATCATTCCCACTTCACGATATATTACACGCAAGCAGTAGATCTTTCAAGCCAGATAGATACATCTGCTCCCGATCTTTCATGAAGTTAAATGAGATCATCGTGCTGCCTGCAGGGTGGGGCCCGTAGAATCTGGTTGGCCCTTTTAGAACCGCAATCCCGTTCTGGGGGCAAACCAACCTAATTGTAAGTACTTCAATCTAGTGAGGTCCTTGCCGTTCGAATGAGGCCGTGCGTGCCCATTCTGACGATCTTATCGAAAAACTTCTTGGGAACCCGTTTTTTTTTTTTTTTTCAGATTCTTGACGCGAAGAAATTTCATTCCTTTCAAGAGCAAAACGGGACTGACTGCGTTCTAAAAGTAGTTTTTGTATACGTAGCACATATTTCCTTACATTACAAAGATGATGTACAGTAGTTTCGTCTTGCATTGCTATCAACCTGTGTAGATCCTGCGCAGCCTCTCACAGCGACAGATATTGCAGGCGAGAAAAATATTAATAGATAGATAGATAGATAGATAGATAGATAGATCATGATCTGTCCGAAACGTGAAGGTTTCTCTACCCTCTTTTTAAGGACCGCAGTCCCGGTTTAGGGATAAAACTAGTTACAATTAGGGTGGTTTGTCCCCAAAACGAGACGGCAGCACTAAAAAAAGGAAGCGCTACACGTAGCACCGGGCGCCCGCAATACACCAGGTACCTGGTAATGTCGACGAGTCGACTACCCGGGTGTACACCAGGTGCCTGGTACCAGGCATACATCAGTAGTAGTAGTACTGCTTGTAGTCGGCGTCCCCGAGATGGGGGTGGGCGGGGTGTCGCGCTATAATGTCAGGCATGTTCAGTCTGCCGCCGGCTGGAGGGGGGGGGGGAATGGGGTAATAGTTTTCTTTTCGAATTTTCTTGCTTCTTCTTCCATATTATTTCTCCACATTTTTTCCAAGGCCTGGTTCGGGGCAACTCTCGGGGACGGTGGAAAGCGCGGCGAATCAACCATACCTGGTACACAACAGAGTTACCCCAAGGAGGAATAAAGACGATGTGAAAAAAAAGCCCGTGAGGACGACCGAACCACGGCAACTCGGATGACGGTGTGACATGTAGTGTGTGCTTTGTTGTTTTTTCACGGAGGTAGGTAAGGAATCGCGGCATGAGACCACGAGAAAATTTCAACCCCCACGGGAAATGTTTTTCGAATTCCCATGGTAGAATTCTCCTTGGCCATACGGCGGGTTGCTACTTGATAGTAGGAAAAAAAAACAAAAAAAGCATCTCAATTCGATTTGTCGCGGTATCGGTATATACCCTACCAGGTATCTATGGGGCTTTTTAGCCGTTGTTTATTCGTCGTTGGTAACTCGGTTGGTTGGTGACGATGGTTGGTGACGATGGTGATGATGATGATGATGATGATGATGATGATTGTGATGTTGTCACTTTTTCTCATTTCCCTCAAGTCCTCCCTGTTGTCTCGCTTCGGTGGTCACCCACCAAAGAGGCTGTAACAAAGTGCATCTCAGAGGCACGGCAGTGTCATACCAGTCCGAAAGGGAAACGATATTAATGAGCTGTGGTGTGCCACCCCGTATCACTCGCAACCAAATAACACCAGGAACTTTTTCCATGGGATTTTATGTACACTCGAATAAAAGGAAAGGAAAAAAGAAGAACAAAAAAAAAGAAAAAAAAAAGGAGAAAATAAAAAGCACGAAGAGAAGAACAAAAAAAAAGGAAAAAAAAAGGAGAAAATAAAAAGCACGAAGAAGAGAAGAACAAAAAAGAAAAATAAAGGGGGAAAAAAACAAAAAAAACAAGAAAAACGAAGCAGCAAAGTTTGCGCTCAGGACGCAGGCCGAGTCCCGAATGATAAAAGTAAGGTTGCCGTTGGCTGGTACGATTCGTCCCACCAGCATGATATACAGCCAGCTGATGATGGACCAACATATTATTATGGGCGTGTCACGTGTGGTGGGACGGTTGATTCGCCGCGATTCCCACCCTCCTCACCGACTGCCCCGATCGAGACCCTGCTCATTTTATCTTTTTGTTCGTCTTTATAAATAGAAGTAGATAAGACATGGTACATGAATACTGCTGCAATATTACGGGGGACCATAGTGTGTGTGTTGTGTTCCTCACCTTGACCCTTTTAGGATCGCAGTCCCGTTTCGGGGACAAACCAGTCAAATTCCAAGTAGTTTGTCCCCAAAACGGGACTGCGCTCCTAAAAGGGGTTAAACCGTTCTTTCTATCCGTCGACATGCAGCACAACCAGTGTCCGTGCGGATAGTACATAGGACCGAATGTTGTTATTAATATTAATAGTCAAAATAGGTACCAGGTATATACCTACCAGGTAGGTTTTTTGTTTGTACAGTTAGTTTTTTTTTTTTTTTTTTTTTTTTTTTCATCCCATTAATTATCTTCGCACATCTTCTTCTCTCTCTCCTTCCAACTCGTAACTCAGATCCGGGGTCACATAGCAGGCTCTTCTCCCCCCTTCCCGCTACGGTACGTGCCTTCATTTTTTTTATCGCGAGAAGATTTCAGCCTTTTCTTCCCTCGTCGACTCGCATCGAATTGTGCCTACCCACGCTGCAAGGCGCTCTCAACAATTGAATCCCTTTTTTTATTTTTGCAAATAAAGTCAAAGTCCGACCCTCCTGGGGCTCGAACCCAGGACTCAAACAAGTAGAATTCGAGGTTAACCACTTGAACCACCGGGGCGACCGGTTAGTAGGTCCTATTTACTACCAGGTATTTACTATATCTTCTAGGATTGAAGAATCGGCACGGACACTGGTTGTGCAGGATGTCGACGGGTGGAAAGAACGAAGAACACACACTATTGATATGTTCCCCCGTAATAGTCCGACCCCCAGCTGTCTCGCTCGGTGTACAGGTATGCCCCACCTCACAGCCCCCCCCCCCCCCCCCTCAGTCCGTAATTGCTGATCGAGAAATGTTTTGAGGGGGATCGATGCTCGATTCGTGTGCCCGAAGACGGGAAATAAATAATGTCTGGCGTGGTACTCGCAAGGAAGATCATTTAAGTCCGTACGTAAAAACATTTAGGAATACCTGGTAGTCAACTACTGTACCTCGTATGTCCGTATAATATATGTATGGATTCCTTTGACATTCGTATTGATATGAAAATAGTCATTACATTTATTTCCGGACACTATATATACCTGGTACACCTTATGTAAATATTTTTTCATAATAATTATGCCTATTTTGACCTCACCCTTCCTCTACTTACTATTTGCCAGCGAGCCTTTTTTTCTCTTTTTTTTTCCTTTTTTTTTTTTGTACGTCCGTACTTTCCTACGAGCATGTTGTCGTCGAGCATCCATCGCGAGCACAACACAGCACAGCACAACCCATATAAGCCATGCGCAAATCAGCTAAATCAGCAGCAAAGCGCGAGAACGCAACCCAAGCAGCAAAAGAGTTGGCGGGAGCCGGCATGTCGTCGAGCATCTATCTATATGCAGCTCGCTGTCTCTGTCGATACGAAGAAAGACAGGCAGGCAGACAGACAGACAGACAGACAGACATAGAAAATATCTGCCCCGCGTGCCTACTCGTACAAAGATGACTGTTGTTGTTCGGGCTCGCAGGAGTTTTTCCTTCTTACTTGGCGCTCGTTCGCAAGTCGCCGGTTTGCATCTATCTGCCATCGTGGTGGACGTCTCTTGCGTCCGCTTCGCTCGCACGCCCAAGACAGCCTCTCGCACGAACGAGGGTACGGAGGCGAGGAACTACAGTAGATGGTGTATTAACATAATATCATGATAAAACAATGTTCGCCCTCTATGGTTTTCGTACGAATCGGCGCCTAACCCTGGCTGTTACAGGGTCACCGTAGGGGATCAATCGTTCACAGCAGGGGGCGTCCGGCGTTGGCATAAGAAACGCCAATTTGGTGGCCAGGCTCACCAATCAATGTCTTATTTATTTTTTTCCCCCGACCTCGATCTATCTCTTTTTTTGTGCGTACCACTCTGTCCTGCAATACAAGGAACTTTTATTTAACACTGATTTTTAAACGACACCTTTCTTGCACAGAGTGAGTGGTAGGATTTAGATTTGGTCCCACTGCTAGCTGTTGAGCTGCGTTTCTTAACCCAATTTCCCTTGTCGTTTCGTACGGATCTGAGCCGATTTTCTTCTCAACATGATGCTTCTTTAACCCCTTTTTTAGAGCTGCTGTCCCGTTTGGTGGACAAACCAGTCAAATTTTGAGTAGTTTGTCCCCGTAACGGGACTGCGGTCCTAAAAGGGGTTAACTAACTGCGAGCGCCCACTCTGCACTCCCAATACTGCTTTGTAAATACCGCGAAGAACATTGAGTTCTTCACACGAGGGGTGCGATCGCTTTTTTAATACCCTTGTTGGGACTGCAGTCCCGTTTTCGGGACAAACTACTTGGAATTAAACGGGATTTCCCCCGCAACGGGACTGTAGTACTAGAAGGGTTTTTTACGCTCGATTTTTCCTAGAGGGCGGCGGAAAGTCTTCCCAATAAGAATACCGAACCAAGAGGGCGCCTTCGGACAAAAATCTGCTCGATCGAGCAGAAGAAGAGCCTTCCAAAAATAGAACAACTTTTGTTTTTTCGTTTTTCGCTTTTTTTTTTACCGTTGTTGTCGATTGAGCGAGCGCGGCATAGTTATTAGTCGATTGCATTTTGTACAGGAACAAGGCTGCTCCGGGCCGGATCGCGTTCGGGTTGTTTGATTGTCTGGGCACGTGTCGGACAGATGATCTACGTACAGTAGACGCTAACCTGCTGCTGCTGCTGCTGCTACTGCTGCCGTACCCGCGAGCCTTTTTTGTTTAATTTTTTCCTTCTTTCTTCTTTTTTTCCCCTTTATATCCCGGGGGGCCTTATAGTAAATACCATGGTAGAACCTAAGGTATGCACAAAAACCTAAATATTTCCCGATTTTTACCAACAATATTTGGTCCTGTTTACTATGCCCCCCCGTAATAGAAAAGCCTCCGTCGTCTTTTCGACCTTTATTTCCTACCGGTAGTGTTTTTATCTGCAGCGTGCCTGGCACCTGGTATGCATCGAGGCCGGCCGTACAGCAGTCTTATAATCGTACCCGTAGCCGCAGCCGTACGTCAGAGCTTGCTTCTGGGTTCATGAGCCGGTGGCAACATAAGGCAGCACGGCGGTAGGTCAGCGGTGTATAACCGTGCTTGTGGGGTGCGGTCGTATAACGCGTAAAAGCAACGAAGCAAAAACGGAGGCCAAGGCTAAAAGAGGCGGTACATTCGGCTGGACGATGATGGCTATACCTTGCTAAACATGACCCCCGACCTCCGTTTTTTTTTTTTTTTTTCCCCGGGGGTATTTCTTGCTGTCACAGTGGTCGATTAATTAAAAACATTACATGCCAGGTAACTCATTGGCTCTATAACTCCAGTGTAATACTTCACAAAAAGTCTTCTTTTTTTTTTTGCTCTTAAGACTTCAGCGATGCAAAAACAAATTTTAAAGAAAAAAATCGAAGAGGACGCACGAGTCAGTCAGTGTTTCGTGGAGGGAGTAAGCTGGCCCCCTCTCGTCGTTGCGATCGGTGAAAGACGCCCTTCGCCCCTCTCATCGCTGACAAAGCGGAGAACGCCCTCCAATCGCTGTGGGCCGTGGTTCTTCCCGTCTTCTTGCGGTCCCCATGGTTGCCGGTCGATCAAATGAAAAAACGTAATTTTATCCTCTCTTATTTTTTTACCTAGCTAGGATGCTTTCCTCAAAGAAATTGAGAGTTTGGCCCTGATGATAAGGAGGGTTTATTGTTCTCCCTACGTATAAAATACGTACAACAAGCAAAGGGGCGGGTGGTTCCTCGCCGGCATGTCGTCTCCCCGAATTCGGGAAATAGACGCCGAGTGTTTCTCTGAAGGAAAGAGAGCCAGAAAGGAAATTACGACGAAACAGACATAAATTATTTCTCCGCCTATATACCCTACTACTACTGTTGAGATTTTTTTTTTGTACGCCCTATACAGGCAGAGGGGGCGGGTGGTTCCTCGCCCATGTTTCGTCTACCCGAGTTCAGAAAATATATACCAGGTACCATTTACGTAATTGTTAGTATATTTCCTGCCGGTGGAGCAGCGCGGACGTGCGCACGGCTGTAGGTTTGTTACGTACGTGCCAGGTATTATTGCTCTACGGCTGTTGTATATGCATATGGGCTGTTTAACCTCTTTAGAACCGCAGTCCCGTTTTGGGGACAAACTACTTGAAATTTGAGTGGTTTGTCCCCGAAACGGGACTGCGGTGCTAAAAGGGTTGAGAGTGAAACCGAAAATATGGTACGTATTCCTTTATTTTCTTGTCGCTGCTTTTAGGAGTAGAGGCACGGCTGACTATCGTAAGCCGCTGACTACTGTATACCGGTACCGTGGTATGAATAGTAGGTTTGTGTTGGCTGGACAAGTACGCGGTATAGCCACGTGCTGACAGCAGTGAGACTCCCTAGATTTGCGCCTTTCGCTGCGTGGCATAAAGGGGCATTGCCACAAGCCGCTCAAATCAACCCATCTGTTTGGAGTCTTTCCGAGCCACAACATCTAAGACGATCGAACATTGCCGAGCCACGGCATCCCGAGCCGGCCGAATCAACGTACATAATATTTCCGAGCTCAGCATCCAAGCCAGTTGGCTAGCTGCTGTAGGGCTACGTGTTTCAGTAGTAGTTCCTTAAAAAAACATGAAAGAAGTAGACACAGAAGGTAGATAGACTTGGTGTATAGGTTTCCTTCGTATACGGACATTTCTTCGTCTTGCAGGGATGTTTCGATTGATCAACGTGAAAGCTCATGCTGCACCCTGCATTGTCGGATGGCAAGAGATAATAATAATAATAATAATAATAATAATAATAATAATAATAATAATAATATAAGTTGGTCTATAGTTCGCATGCCTGAGGCAGTGTGCGAAGGTCCCGCGCCTTTCTTTCCGGCCGTGTGCGCGTTTTTTTTCACGGTGCAAACTGCCAGAAGAGAGTCAGCTTTTGTGGCCGGCTTACTATGTGTGTCACCCATCGCTGAAAAGACCACATGGCCGTTAAAGTCCGGCCAACTGATAGCCCTAGCTAGCCAATAGCCACAGCCCACACCTGGAAAAAACAGCGTCCAGGTATATGTACACTGTATGTAGTACCGACTAAAGAGAGGAAAAAAGAGAGTTGTCTTCTCCGCGCAACTAGGGCTGGTGCGATTTTTTTTTCCCGTTTTTTTTTTTCTCCGCCAGGAAGGGAAGGATTCCTTTGCCAGTGCATTACTCCCACGAATACATTTATTTTTATGTTTGTTTTCGAGCAAAATATCTGGTCGAAAAAAAGAGCCTTCCGAAAATATACTCTGTTCGATTTAAAATAAGCACGTTTTTTTTTTCCTGCTGTCGAAAAAAAAAAAAAAAAAGAGCGCTGCAAACAAACGATCGCACCCCTCTCCTCTACGACCCACGCAACGCTCTTCACGGTATAGCACTATGTCCCGGGATATAAGGAAATTTGGTGTTGAATATTACTGTAGTATAGAAATGTTATCTTTATTTCGGGGCAGAGTGATATATATATAGAGTCGGCGATAACGCCTGCCAGGCACAATAGTGGGAGGGGGGGTACTTGATGCGAGTCAACAAAATAACGCTGCTCGCTAATTATGCGTACCAGGCATATATATACTATAACATATATGAAGAGAAAGAGGAGCTGTGCCTCACACAACGCACCCCTGTTTGTCTCTCTGTAGCTTCCCGCGATGGATGTCCTTTATTGTTTGTTTTTTTCGTGTTGATGATGTTTTCTGTTTTTTATTTTCGCGTAATCTTTGTTTTTCAGTTATAAAAACTATTATTGGCATTAACCCCTTTAGAACCGCAGCCCCGTTTTGGGGACAAACTACTTGAAAAATGAGTGGTTTGTTCCCGAAACGGGACTGCGGTTGTAAAAGGGTTAACCAAAGGTGCCGAACTCTCACGGGTCGGGTCGGGTCGGGTCGGGTCGGGTCGGGTCGGGTCGGGTCGGGTCGGGTCGGGTCGGGTCGGGTCGGGTCGGGTCAGGAAGGTTTTAAACTTTCACCGGTCGGGTCAGGTCACGCTTTTGTTATTTATGTACTGTTTCTATCTAGTGTATGGCGGCGGTTGGTCTGGGGGGGGGGGGCGGAGGAGGAGCCGAACCGCGGTCTCCTTGCTTTTTCTTGATTTGACCGTTTTGCTTCTCCTTGCCTGCTTTTGACCATTTTGTTTTCCTTGCCTGCTTTTGATCATTATGCTTTCACTTTCTTGCCTTTAACCTTTTGCGTCCTTGTTTGGCCTACAGTAGGCTGTCGCTCGACCGTCTCCCTTCCTTGCTTGACCATTGTCGTTCCTTGCTTGACCGTTTTCGTTCCTTATTTGCCCATTTTCGTCCCTTGCTTGACCGTTTTCGTTCCTTGTTTGACCATTTTCGTTCCTTGCTTGACCATTTTCGTTCCCTGCGTGACCCTTTTCAGGCCAAGGACGACAGCGCCACGCCGGACGCCTATCTGACCTCCGTGTTCTATCAGGGATACTGGGGCGCCTCTCAGGTACCTTGGAATGCCCTACTTGTAGACTTCGCTTATTTTTTATACATTTTTTTTTTGTTTTCAATCATACTACTATGAATACTGTTTTTGTACGTACAATGTACATGCTGTTAATATGGTAGATTCTGGCTGCCGTCACCATCCAGAAAAAAAAAAAAAACTCGCGATGAAGCGACCCCCCCCCCCCCCTCCCCTCCCCTCTCCCGCCTGCTGACGGGAGGGGCTGGCTCGCCGAAGTGAGAAATAAGCGTACCATGTGTTTCTACTGTATTGAGTATGCCGATGAAATATAGGACCCCCCTTTCAAGATGGTTGACGCGACCGACCGACTGATCGGGAACCCTCCCCTCCCCTCCCCCCCCCTCCCCTCCCCTCCCCTCCCCTCCCCTCCCCTCCCCTCCCCTCCTTTCCCCTCCCGTGCCGGCAGCTCACACCGGCCGCAACGACCGGCACCCTCGACCTCACCAACAGTGCAACGCACGGAAAATGCAACGTCGTCTACGTTGGGATTACGGTCACCGACGCTCAAAAGACTCAGCTGCACGATTGTACGTGCCACACTTGAACTACGCTTGATTATGGCATAGCCCCCCGCCAGGAGCGAATCGCCTACTACTGCTGTACGTACAAGTAGTAATACTGATACTGTGAGCAAGCCTTGGAACCTTGTCGTGACATCTACCTTCAATAACCTTGGGCATGTGGTACCGACTATTAATAGTAATATTTAACTCGTTTGGGCAGGTTGGTCGGTCAGTCGGTCGGTCCGTCCGTCGGTCGGTCGGTCTGTCTGTCGGTCTGTCTGTCGGTCTGTCGGTCGGTCTGTCGGTCGGTCGGTCGGTCAGTCGATCGGTCGGTAGGTCGGTCGATCGGTAGGTCGGTCGGTGTTACTTGCCTTTTAAGTAGCTACTTCTTTTGTCTTTACATTGCTTTCTAAATATGTATATTTGTTTTTGCTTTTTTTTGTGTTTGTTTGTTTTCGTGTTCTACAGTACGTACGTACGAGTAGCTGGTATTATATGCCAGAGGAACGAACGCCCTGCTGCTGTGTTACCCTCCCTTTTCAGCTAGCGGCACACACTCCAGGCCAACCGCGATCCAAAGGGCGAAGCTCGTAGCGTTCGTCGCTGTTGAAAACGATTATATCAAGGCAATCCTTTTTCTTTCTTATTACGGGGGACCATAGTTAGTAGGACCTATGGTATACATAAAAACCTATATATTTGCCCATTTTTACTAACAAGACTTGGTCCTACCAGGTATTAACTATGGTTCCCCGTAACAGCAAACATCCCTCACGCAAAAGGGGGCCTTATGTTCTTATCATTGATTGGGCTCTTTTTTGTTCGTGGGCTACAATGTGCATACTGCTGTTTCTGCGTTTCTGTGTACCACACCTTTTATAATCCAAACTTCGACGTATATGAGTCAAGTAGTTTGTCAAGTAGTTTATGTACTGAAGTATGCCATTGTTTCGTTGCGGCTTATTCGTAGGCCTATACTATTAATGAGTGTTTCTGTGCATCACGCCCGATATATATAGCCCATCTACTGAGTACTTTTGCCACTGGCAGTTTCGTTGCGACCGATGCCGTAGATCGACCGAGAGTTCTTCAACAGACCTCAAGTCAAAATACTCGACCCCCCCCCCCCCCCCATCACAGTGTGCATATCGATTTGGACGGAAATATAAGTACCACGTACACATCAATATGAATACAAATTGGTGCTTATAGTACCGCCCAGAGAGTGGCATGATACGATATGTACACGTTCCCGTAGGTATGATTCAGTACCGCCCCTTGTACAGAAGTACATGTGTATACGGTAGGTACACGTCCAATGTTTTGTTATATATGGATAGGTTTTTTCTTGCTTTCTTCTGGGTGATTGGGCAAAATACGATACAGTTCGTAGGCGTGCTAAAGCCTCTTGTTTTGTGTGTGTGTGTGTGTGTGTGTGTGTGTGTGTGTGTCTGTGTGTGTTTTCCCCATGCCCCCCGTTACATTTGCCCTCTTTTTATCTCTCTCTCCTCCTTATACCATTCTGTCCCGAAATACAAGCGCTGTTTTCACTCTTAATGTTAAACCAAACGGTACTATATTTTGGGACAGGGTGGTGTTTGTCGTTTCTCAGATCGAGGGTCACATATTATGACAGCCCCCCCCCCCCCCCCCCAATAAGGGTAGTGCCTTGCCTTTTTGTCGCCAGAAGACTGTTGTGAATCAGAATCGACCCACCGAATCAATCGAAGCGGTTTAATTTCGGAATGAATGGGAGTCGGCCAAATCGGGGGCGATGTATTTTCACCGACGAAAATTGGCCAAAAAATATATACATATCGTCCCGATTTTGGCTCGATTCAGACCTAGTATAGTATTCACTCGCTCTTATCGTAAAAAACAAGGACTGCTACCACGGATTCAACTCGACACGACGGTTTCGCCGAGACAGCCGATAGTAGCGTCTGCGCCGAACCTCGGTGCTTTGAAATATCGGTCAACACAGTCGGGTTGGCGTCGGGTGCGCGACACTCACACGAAGGAGCGTATACGTTCGGGCATGTGATATCATTAACCCTTTTAGAACCGCAGTCCCATATATATTATGTGGGGACAAACCACTCAAAATTCAAGTAGTTTGTCCCCAAAACGGGACTGCGGTTCTGTAGGGGTTAAACGCCCCCATTTTCTCTCTGATTGTTTGTTTTCGTTTCACTATTTCATAAATTGTGTATGTCGTGCCTGTCGACAGCGTGTTTGACGATCCAGAATGTTCATTTTTTCTTGATATGGACGTGCTCTTACCCTTGCCCCCCCCTTCCTCTCCCCCCCCCCCCCCCCCGCCCATCGCACGCCTCCATGACGCCCTCACCTTGCGCACGTAACGTCTCCGTCCACGGCTGGACCGCGGTTCTTTTTTCCGTCCTTTCCTTTTTTCGGGATGGCTCCGGAATATTTTTCAAGACTCTCGCACCTTCAAGGTACGTAAACTGTTCGGTTGGGCGTTCTAATTAATTCCGTTTCTTTCCTGTGTCTTAGCGTTTTTATTAACGCCATAAACAGAAACAAAAAAGAAAATGGCCCCACAGGCAACCATGGTGACGGAGCTAGCGGTGGTGCGATAAGAGCCTAGCTAGGTACTGTTTCTCACCGTATTTTTATTCATGGGTTTGTATTTTCGTAGAGGTGTTTGGACAGATGGTTGTTTTGTCTCTCTTGTATCCGGAAATAACGGAAGATGGCGTCAACCATATTATGCCGGCACCCGTAGCCGCCCTTGTGGCTAACATTTGGTCATCAGCCCCTCCGAATCCCCTGGTCGGAAGAATGCAAGGGACGTTGGCGGATAAGCAGCGACCTTCGACGGGCTCGGGGTTTCCTCTGAAGTGGCAACGTGGTGTGTATGTACCTTGCGCCTGCTTCAAGCTCCAATCAAGCACGTTGAAATACTAACTCTTAACTATCACGGGGGGCCATAGTTAATAGGACCTATGGTATACATAAAAACCTATATATTTCATCATTTTTACCAACAATATTTGGTCTTCTTAACTTTAGCCCCCCGTAATATTTGTAGACAAAGCGACCAGCGATAGCCAGGCATAGCCAGCGATAGCCGATGAATTCTACGCAGACGATGCCTACAATGTATGGGGGGGGAAAAAACACGTAAGCGATGGTATCTGGTAGACTTTATTCGATCTCGATATTTTGATGTGTACACGGATGCCAAAGCTTTCGTCCGTTAACTGCGCGAGAAACACCGGGACGACAAAACACCGTTACTGGACGGGCAAGACAAAACACCGTTCAGTCCGATATATATATATATATATATATATACATATATTATGTATGTGTCCACGCACGCACATACCCCAATTGCCCGCGTCGTATGCCGTCTCATAGCCGGTCTCTTCACGCCAAAGCAACTGAGATCAACGTTCAACTGGCCAAAAAAACTGGCAGCCCTGTTGAAACTATTCCGTAGCAAAATAAATAAAATCCGTTTACTCGCGAAAAGTTCAAAGCTCTCGCGAATCATGGTTGACAATCTTGCGAAAGGCTACCGAAACGCCCTCACAGCGACCGTCAAAGCTCTCGCGAATCATGGTTGACAATCTTGCGAAAGGCTACCGAAACGCCCTCACAGCGACCGTCCAGAGCAAACGAGCTTATACTTGTTTTTAATATATATATATATAATTCTCGATATTCCGATGTATGTACGTGCCCAAACTTTCGAAACGATACCCCGCACTATCGGGGTTGTAACATGCACGCACACACACGCCGTTTCGCGATGCAGGTGCGCATCGTGTACTTCAACGCGGCGGAGACAGCCAACAACCCCGAGGTCAACACTCGCCTGGGAATCTCCCAGGACTTCACCGAACCCCTCGTCTCGGCGCCCTTCATCAAGCTCGCAGGTGGGGGTGGGGGGGTCCTTCATGGCTTTTAATTTTATGGTTTATTTGTGAATACTCTTGCGTTTTTTTTTTCGCTGATTGTGAATAAAACTTTACGATGAACACGTTGTTGTGAGTGTTTTTTCTGTCCCGAAAAATAAGAGCCTGTTTTGTACTAAAGGGTTTTCCGTTTTTGTTGTTATATTGACGGGCATGGTGGTATTTTTTTTTGTTAATACACGAAGTACTTGATTGTGAATTATTCTTTCATTTCGGGGAGGGGGGGTTCTTATTTTTCATGCTCGCTTGTTTTTTTATTTAGTTGCTCGTCGATAGGTTTTCTCCGTTACGGATGCAGAGAACCAAGAGCCACCTACCAGCGTCCGCTTCCCATTTTCCCCCATCCTTCTTTTTGAGCGAAACGGCCATGAATAGCCCGTGCAGGCATGTTGTGATTTCCGATTCAGACTACTCCCTACGTGCCATTAGTTTCGGGGGATGGTTTATTTACTGTTACGTGTTCACGGTCTCGTAAGGACCCGTAATAACGAAGCAACTTTTACTTAATTTAATGTAAATAGATACCTGGTAGTTTTTTTTTTTTTAAATAAATGTTTTTATTTGAATATAGTTTCGTAAAAAAAAAAAAAACTCTGGACCCTTTATCGAGGAATGGCGCAAATGGTTGAAAGCATCGAATGACGCACAAGGGTCAACGAAAACCCGAGGGCAACATCGCTCTCGGGATGTCTTGGGGGTGGCTGGCGCGGCCACGAAGCCAACCACGCGGGCAAAACATCGACGGGCATACATACGGCGATCGAACTTCTGAGCGAAAAGTAATGACACGGTCGGTGCTCGTGCGGTTTAGGAGACAAAAAGAGGGACGAAACACTACTGGAGGTTCGCGACGGCCTCGGTAATTTTTTGAGGCGCCACGGGTGGTCTGTGCCCTGTGCTAGGGGCCGTCGGGCCTCGTGCTGCGCTGAGACCGGGGGATCTCGCGCCCTCTGAAGCAGTCGACGACACGGCACGGCTCGAGTTCGCGTGTGGCTTGCTTCGGTGTCATGGAACACGCCGCACGTCGAGTTGGACAGATTCCCCGAACTGAATAACTCGAAGAGCAAAACAAAAATCCCAAAAAGAAGTCCCAAAGGACTGACTGACTTGTTGACGGCGTTTTTTTTTATTTTTATTTGAGTTCCGTTCAAAACGCTTGATTGGTGATATTCCTTTTTCGACCAGTCGGATGCAAAAATCGAAACCAAGAGAAATAAATCATCTCCGACATTCAATTTTTGAAGAGGCCCTACGGTAAGCACGGATGATTTATTCGCTGTTACTGAGGGGACTATAGTAAATAGGACCAAATACTGTTCGTAAAAATAGGTACTTATATAGGTTTTTGTGCTACCGTAGGTCCTATTAACTATGTATGGTCCCCCGTTATAAGATAACAGCGAGATAACGATCGCTATCCTAGGAGATAGATGGTGGCCCCAGGCGGCGAAACAGAAAGGGGGGTAACATTGGCGAATACAAACTATTAATATGCTATATGTGGAAACGACGTGGTGAGCGCTCAAGTGTTGGAGGTGTCTCGATCACGGGGGACCATAGTATATAGGACCAAATGTGGTTAGTAAAAAGGGGTAAGTATGTACCTGGTAGTTTTTTGTGTGTACAGCAGTAGGTCCTATTTGCTATGGTCCCTCGTAATATTAGGAGTAGGAACGGTGCTCTCTCTCAAAATGGCCAAGGCAAGCAACAAATGAGCACGCCCCGCTCCCAGCCCCCCCCCCCCCCCTCTCCCCACGTGTGATTGTTTTCGTGCTTGCAACTAAATACCTCGCTGACGGCTTATTTTGTACCTGGTACGTTTCCCTGGTTTGGGTTGCTTGTTCGTGATCTGCTCATCTACCGTGACTCGTGATTTAATATTTGACGTATTCTCGATGGACTACTTACATGCGTGCGACGTCCCGTTTTTCCTACCGACGATGTCGTATTTTCGTATTGATTTACGATGACTTATTTACCACGCCTCCCGCCCCCCCCCCCCCCCCCCCCCCCTCCCCCTATGATCGCCATACTACTACGGCCCTGCATGAAAATGAGTACCCCCCCCCCCGCCTCGCTTATGATCGTAGAGGCCAACAGCAACCTTGCCCACTGGGGACTCGGCTTGCGCCCTGAGCGCGTAGTTGCCTCATTTTGTGATACCGGATGGCATGCCACCGCTCGTTGGTAGCGTTACCTTACGTACTACAGTAAAAACTCCCGCCGAGCGCGCGTTTTTCGTTCTCGTTTGTGTTTTCCCATCGAGATGCCTTCTTTTTTTTTCTTTTTTTTTTTTTTTCATTTTAGCCTGTTTTTGTTACCAAAGGCAGGATTGCAGGGAAATGAACAAAATGTGAGAACATCATCACCCTCATCAATCACCCCCCCCCCCCCCCCTTATGCCTCGCTCCCCCGCCCCCCCCCCCCCCTTTCCCCACGCGTTAACCTCCTTCCTGTTTCACAGAAGGAGGAGCCGCCTCTGCTCGCGTGGTCTCCTCCACCTTGACGACCAACCCGCGCGAGTTCAACATTTTCACGCGCCCGGTAGCTCAGATCGCCCCCGCCGTTAACGGGACGGCTACCGTCATGGCGGAGTGAGTTGTCGCTTTCTGATCTCTTCTGATCACCTACATATATATGATACCGATTGCCTGGTGTCAATGATCTATCTCCCTGTAAGGTGTCGTTTATCGCGCGAGTTGATTTGTTTTTGTGTGTGTGTGTTTTGTGTGTGTGTGTGTGTTTTTTTTTTTTGCGCTGAACTTTTTCTACCTCTGAGATGGTTTATGTGTTGAGCCTGCCGTATATCGCCGAGCAAGTTATCGCTCATCGCTCGTCGCCTATCGCGTATCTTCGAGTCAGATATCGTTTGTGACTTGAGCCGATACCTTTTTTTTTTCGCTGAGCTGGTTCGACTCTCGATATGTGCCGCAGTCGCCGGCGAGCTGGTTGTCGTTATCGCTAATAGTTTACAGTATTACGGGCGACCATAGTAAATAGTAAATAGGACCAAACATTGTCACAGAAAATAGGGAAATATGTACCTGGTAGGTTTTTGTGTGTACCGTAGGTCTTATGTACTGGGGTCCACCCGTAATACCAGGTAGTCGTTTTGGCAGAGTTTAGTTGTGGCCTATCTCTGAGCTACCAGCTGTGTTTTTATCGGTGTCGCCCGTTGTCTCGCTCAGGGTAAAATACTTTCCCGCTTTCGCCGATGTACTGCTGTAGCTATCGTTATCACGTGTCTATCGTTGTCACGTGTCGGATCAGGTCGGGTCGGATCGGGTCGGGTGAAGGGTAAAACCCGACCCGATCCGCGTGAGTTTGAAAACTTCCTGACCCGAACCGAACCGAACCGAACCGAACCGAACCGAACCGAACCGAACCGAACCGAACCGAACCGAACCGAACCGAACCGAACCGAACCGAACCGAACCGAACCGAACCGAACCGAACCGAACCGAACCGAACCGACCAGACCCGAACCGACCCGAACCGAACCGAACCGAACCGACCAGACCCGAACCGAACCGAACCCAACCCAACCCAACCCAACCCAACCCAATCGAACCGAACCGAACCAAACCGAACCGAACCGAACCGAACCGAACCGAACCGAACCGAACCGAACCGAACCGAAGCACTTGTTGTAGGACGTCGTAGCGCGTGCGAACGTGAATGCCGGTAGAGGGTCGCGCGAACGAACGTTATTTTTCAGAAAGTCATCATCTTCTGGGCGAGATACTGCCGAGATCCCCGTGTCAGAGAATATCTGTACTTGACTACCCCGAAGCTAATCTGTAAACTGAACTTAAACCGAACCGAACCAAACCAAACCAAACCAAACCAAATCTGCAACGCCACAGGTACGTGGACTCAAGCGGCACGAACATCCCTAGCAGCTTGTCCTTCCCCTCGGTGGCGGCGATGGCCTATGCCAGCAACGACGGCTACGAGGAGCTGCATCTCTTCTTCTCCGTGGCCTGGTTCGACATCGGCTCGTGGGCGTGGGGACACTTCTTCGTTGAGTGGGGCACCAAGGGCGTCTTCCAGGTGGGGACACTTCTTTGTTGAGCGGTAGGAGGGGACATGGGAGGAGGGGGGAGGTCGGGGGGAGGTCGGGAGGGGCGGCGAGCGGGGGGGCTGGGGGGGGGGGGGGGGGGGGGGGGGGAGGGTGTACTCGTTGTTATGCTTGGCCGTAGTCGTATGACCGTAGACCCTTGCGTCCCTGCAATGCCGGGACGGAGCACGTCGGGTTTTTTACCGACCAGGCAGACATTGATTGCTTGCACCAAGCGCGAAGCGAGACGTGAGGTATTGGGGGGGGGGGGGGGGGGGGGTGATGGTGGTGCGGTGTGTGGTGTGGGGGTGGTAGTGGTGGGGGGGGGAGTGGCTTCGATTGCAATGGTTGTGGTGTTGATGGTGGGTGCTGCTGCTGCTGTTGCTGCCGCTACCTTTGGTGACGTTGTAAACCTTCCTCCCTCCCTCCCTCCCTCCCTCCCTCCCTCCCTCCCCTACTACTTGTCCTTCCGCATTGCCATACGTACCCACCGCGTTGTTACCGCACGAGCTACCTCATTGCCACCACGTTGTTCACCGCATACAGCAGTTACCGCATAGTTACCTGTCACTACTACCTCAACTTTGCCACAGCGTTACCGTGCTACGTACCTGGTATATCGTAGTACCTCAACGACACCGCCATGGTTACCGCTACGACTGTTATAGGTATACAGGCCTATTTTATTACCTCTTGACAAGGCGAGCGAAGCTCCTACCATTGGCAATACAGCATGTATAGTTCTACTGGTAGTATCTCCTCATAATTGCCACAAGGTCACTGGATCTATTGCGGTACTTTGTGCTATTACGGGGGGCCAAATTAAATAGGACCTACGGTAAACACAAAAAACCTTCATGTATCGCAATTTTTAGTAACAATATTCGGTCCTATTTACTATGCCCCCCCCCGCAATACCTCAAAGCTGATGATGACGATGGTGACGTTGTTACGCTCGCTCATTTCCCTGAAATCGGCGACACACCGGCATGATCACCGCAGCGAAACTACCGCAGATCGAGTACCACTGCTGTGCCTCACTGGTTACTCTTTTACCGCATACATCAGCAGTTACCGCATTATTATCTCATGGTTACGGCACTGCCGTTACTATTACCTCGTAGTTACCGCACTGCCGTTGCTATTACCTTAATAGTGCCACCACGTTACCGTAACTACCTGGTACAGTACACTCACGTCCTGTTGCCTCAAACGACACCGCCGTGATTACCGCGACGAAACCACAACGACTACTGTTACGGTGGGGGGCATAGTTAATAGGACCAAATATTGTTAGTAAAAATGGTCAAATATGTGGTAGGTTTTTATGTAGACGACAGGTCCTATTAACTATGGCCCCCCGTAATATTACGGGGGGGGCGTAGTTAATAGGACCTAATATTGTTAGTAAAAATGGTTAAATATATACCAGGTAGGTTTTTATGTATACCATAGGCCCTATTAACTATGGCCCCCCCGGAAATACTGATGCTGTACGCCTATAACATGCGTTGCCTGTTTTGACAGGGCGAGCGCCGCTTCTACCTGGCCGGCATGGTGGACGACCTCTTCCTGTCGACGGGAGTGTTCTCCTACGACGGGGCGACGAACGAAGGCCCCGAGGAGCGTCTGAGCGGCAGCGACATCTCGGACTTCGCGTCCTTCGAGAGCTCGCTCAACTCCAAGTACGGCTCGAGCATCGTCACCGAGTGGCCCTTCAACGGCCTCGGCATCCTCGAGAAGGTAATTGCCGCACGGTAACGAGCCGAGTTGCTGTAGTTGCTGCAGTTACTGCTGTAAGTGCTGTATCATATTACGGGGGGCCATAGTTAACAGGACCAAATATTGTTAGTAAAAATGGTTAAATATATAGGTTTTTATGTACACCATAGGTCCTGTTAACTAGGGTCCCCCGTAATAGTGAGAACACGAAGAAGAGGGATATACCGAAGGTAATTACCGCACGGTAACAAACCAAGTTACCTGGTGCTTTAACCCCTTTTAGGAGCGCAGTCCCGTTTTGGGGACAAACTACTTGAAATTTGAGTGGTTTGTCCCCAAAACGGGATTGCGGTTCTAAAAGGGTTAAGGTGAAACTGTTACGGGAGACCATAGTAAATAGGGCCAAATGTTGTTCGTAAAAATAGGTAACTACAGCACATAGGTTTTCGTGTGTACCGCAGATCCTATTTATGATAGGACCTACGGTACACACAGAAACCTATATATATATATATATATATTTCGCTATTTTTTTACGATAGTATTTGGTCCTATTTACTACTGCATGGCCCCCCGTAAGTAATAAGAAATAGGCGGGATTCATTGCCTATATACCACGTGGAGGCTACCAGGTGATATAGCGTAAATAATTACGAAAACGACAACCCGTTCTGGGACTTACAAAACAGGCAAAGGGAAAAACGCCGACCACTTTTTATCTTTCGTCTCCCAAAGAAACCGAGCACCTGGTGCTTTCCGTCGAGTGTCCTACTGCAGCAGTGGGCTGCGTGCGTGCTGTTGAAGGCATAGCATACGTGTATGGCGTACAGTTTTTTTACGTGCGTGCAGCAGCTCACGTACGCAACATTGCCCTTTGCGCCGGAGCTAACACGTAGAGGGTAGAACTCACACTCAAGCCGTCATCAACGATAGGTAGTGAGAAGATGTCAATTGCAGAAGGAGCAAGGGGGGATGCGTCAAAAGAGGGGGGAGACGAGGCAAAAAAAAACAAAAAAAGCCGAATTTTTGCTGTATGTATAAATAGAGCAGCGAACAAACGATTGCTACGTACCTACCCTCGAGGATATAGATGGTGGCCACACGCGGCGGATCAGGAAGGGGATGAGATTGGCGAAGATTTTCTACGCAGTTTAAGTAGTGGAACACGCGTGTTTTGGGCGCCCAAATGTTGGAGGTGTCTCTGGTGGGAGTAGGAACGGTGCTCCGTCTCGAAAGGGATGCGTGGTCAATGGCCAAATGATCGCAGCAAGCAAAAAATAAGTACCCCCGACCTACCTCCCACCCCGTGTCCCCCCCTACCCCCCCCCCCCCGCCCCCCCCCCCCCGCCCCCTCCCCTGGGTTTCCACCCCATACTGTCGTTTGAATAGGTGGACTCGGCGTATGTGCTGGACATTGCTGATGCCGACATCGCTCTCCTCCCCAAGGGCCAGAAAGTCGGAGGATCAGGTATAGCGCTGCTCTGAATGCTGTAGACGGGTCGGTAATTACCTGAGAACAGGCGTTGGGGTCGCGTTTGTTTGTAGTACTTGGGAGGCGGATGTTATACATAGATGAAAGCCAAGCCAGGGATTCCCCGCCGAGGCACTCTGCCCCCTCTCAGTGTTCCGCCGCGCTCGAAAGGAAGAAATCTGCTCTTCGTCTTCTGAGCTCTCTCTTCGCGATCAGCGCAACGTGAGTACCAACGAGTGCCTGCTCGATAGGCAAACCTGGCGCGAGGAACACAATGTGTCCCAACCTGACCTTTTACTACTCCTGGCGTCGTCGGCAGCACTTGTTACGTAGGAGCTCATCCCTTTTGGTGTGGTGCCTCCTGATTCGAGAAAACGCTTGGTACCTCTTGCGGCTTGGTTGGTGCTGCTTTGTAGTCGGTACGGGATAAAGGGGGGGCTCTTCTACGGTAACATCACCAATCGGCAAATGGTTGATGGGGGCTGGTATGGTCCAGGGCTTGGGCTTGGGGTCAGGGCGAGTTGTTGCCCGTCTCGTACAACAAGCAGCGAGCCTCATACGTTTTCTCGCGTACCTGTTGTGCGTACAGCAGTAGTATTGATTTTGCGGGGGACCATAGTTAATATAATATAAAAACCTACCTGGTATATATTTAACCATTTTCACTAACAATATTTGGTCCTGTAAACTATGGTCCCCCGTAATAGTAGTAGTAGTAGTAGTAGTAGAAGTAGTAGCAGGTGTTCCCCTCCGTAGAAGGCGGTATGTTTTGTGCCAGGCCGAAAAGTACGCCGGCATACTATTAAGGGGGACCATATAGTTAATAGGATCTACGGTACACACACAAACCTATATATTTACTTCTATTTATTAACACTATTTGGTCCTATTTACTATGGTCCCCCGTATCACTAGCTTTATAGCAGCGGGCGCAGGCATCACTCCGCACGCTGCCGCAGTGGCTGTAACCCCATCTGTTCGCAACGCGCTCTCACCCATGTCCGGGGGCATCGGGACTATCATGTCAGACCAGCACTGTGGCGCGACTACTACTGCGGGGGACCACAGTAAATAGGACCAAATACTAGCTTGTTGGAGAAAATAGCGAAGTATGTACCAGATACTTTTTTTTTGTGCACCGTAGGTCCTATTTAATATGGCCCCCGATATGTGCACGCGATACACATAGAACGGAACCGAGAAGAGCATCATACCAGGCAGGTACGGAGGAAGACGGGTATTCAGGACCATAGACGCTTATCACAGCAATAGAGGGACGACGGACCCACACCGATGGCGTGGGGATGGAGCTTGGATGCAGCTTTAGGATTTAAGAACAGAACGTAGTGAGAAGGAACGGAGCAAGGACGGAGAAGGGAATAGACAAGCCGAAAGTTGACACAGAAGGGTGGTAGACTTGGTGCATGGGTTTCCTTTCGTTTCCGAGGTTTTCTTCTTTCGGGAAAGTTATGAGCGATCAATGTCGAAGATCATGCTGCACATTGTCGGATGGCAAGGGATTTAATAATATTACGGGGGACCATAGTTAATAGGACCTATGGTATACATAAAACCCTATATATTTAAACAATTTTACTAACGATATTTGGTCCTATTAACTATGGTCCCCCGTAATAGTATAAATACTGGAAATATGTACCTAGTAGTTTTTTTGTGTACGCGATGGGGTCCCGATCACTGCTAACCCTCTTAGGACTGCAGCCCCGTTCAGGAGACAGTTGGGGACAAATTACTTGGAATTTGAGTGGTTTGTCCGCAAAGCGGGACTGCAGTTCGTGGAGGGTTGGTACGGTTCCCCGTAGTAGGATCGTTTAGACGTTACCATTACGGGGGACCATTAGTAAATAAGACCTACGGTACACACAAAAAAAAACTATTCATACCAGGTATATATTTATTTACCTACTTTTAATGACGGTATTTGGTCCTATTTACTATGGTCCCCCGTAGCATCAATATGAAGACCAAGCTGTGCCTACATATATGAACACGTCTGTACGCTGATACTATTACGGGGGGCCATAGTTAACAGGACCTATGGTTTACATAAAAACCTATTTGTTTAACAATTTTTACTAACAATATTTGGTCCTGTTAACTATGGCCCCCCGTAATACTTGTGTCCAAACGGTCAGTACTTTGCCGGGCATCAAGTGGTATGTAATACTTGAGCTGGAAGCTACTATATACCTACCAGATATGCATACGCAGAAGCGAGGACTATAAGGGTCATTCTTACCGGAAAGCTTTTTTTCCAAATTTTCGACATTTTTTTCGCGTAATTTTTCAATCTTCCAAATTTTCCTGTTTTTTTTTCCAAATATTGGAATATTAACGAACTTGATATTTTTGGTTCTTCTGGAGAATTTCACGAATAGTGACAGAACGCCTCCGTATATTGATACATATCTCCAATTATTTCCAAACTTTGGAAATTCTGAAAAAAACGCTCTCCGATATACGAAGTACCTGGCCATGTACACTGAAGTACATGTGGTCCACACATTTAGTTTTTTCAAATACGTTCGTGTTTGTTTGTTTGTTTGTTTGTTTGTTTGTTTTTGTTTGTTTGTTTGTTTGTTTTTTGCAACGATCTATAGGGATCACCCCCCAGCTCCCTACGGGGTGGCTGTCGACCGCTGTACCGGGCATGACGACCGAGTTTGAAGCCGGCTCCTGGGCCTCGGACGACCTGCTCGCCTGGGTGCTGGGCAACCTCGGCACTTTCTGGTGGCAGAGTCACACCCTGACCCACCTTGCCCGCGATGACCTGGGAGAGGCGGACTGCGCAATTGAGGATGGAGGTGAGAAATTGTGTGTACTGGTATATGGGGTCCCGGGAGTTAGGACGCAAATCAGGGTCGTTTGTTGTTGTTGTTGTTGTTGTTGTTATTACGGGGGACCATAGTTAATAGGACCTACCGGTATGGTATACGTAAAAACCTATATATTTAACCATTTTTACTAACAATATGTGGTCCTATTAACTATGGTCCCCCGCAATAGTTGTTGTTGTTGTTGTTGTTGTTGTTGTGCAGCAAGGCAAGCAACAAATGGCTGCCCCCACCTGGTCGGCGAAAACCCGACGTGCTCCGTCCAGAGACGTGCATAGGGGTTGCGAGGGTCTATAGTCGTACGGCTACGGCCACGCATGACAACGACTACCCCCCCCCCTTCCCCCCTCCCGAACGGCCATGCATGATATCGAGTACCCCCCCCCCCCCCCGCCCGCCCCCCTCCCCCTCCCTAAAACAATCAGGCAACGCCCAGATCGCCGTCCTGACCGGCATGTTCGCTAGCGACAACTACAACTGGCGCAGCCTCACCTCGCCGGGGATCACGGGCCACTTCAACAAGTTTTGCCTCACGTCCGCCACCTCCAACCTCATGAGCTGCGCCCCCGGGGACAACACTTTCGACGGCGTGCAGACAGACGTCAGCCTAGTGTCCAGCGTCAGCCAGTTCCACTCCATCACCACCACGTCTAGCACTAACGGTGAGCTTGGGGAGGGGTTCAGAGGGGGCTTGGGGATGGGGGGGAGGGGGGGTGTACTCGACAGGAGAGATGTATGTACTCGATCTCATGCATGGCCGTAGTCGTGTGACCAGGGACCCTCGCATCCCTACGATGCCGGGACGGAGCATGTCGGGTTTTCACCGACCAGGCAGACATTGCTAATTGCACCAAGCGCGAAGCGCCGTGAGGTGTCCGGTGAGTCGCATGAAGGGTGAGCTGCATCCTACTAAGAACGGCTTGGGGGGCGGACTTGCATATGGATGACGGCTTCAATGTGTTTATTTAATTTCCGGTGTAGGCGGTGGGGGGGGGGGAGGGGGGGCAGGCATTGTTGCTGCTATTACTGTTATTGTTGTTGTTGCTGTTGTTGTTGTTGTGTTTTTGTTTTTGGGGTGGGGGGGGGTGGGCGAGAGGGGCATGAGGGTTTATATGAAGGATGTTGGGGGGGCGGGTTGGCTAGTCTCGTCAGCAAGCGTGAGCCAGCTCCGCTTTCTCCGTCACCGTGAATTCCATCTCACGGTTAGCTAGCGCGAGCTGTTAGTTGGTTCGTGGAGGATGTCGAGGGCTTGTTGAGATGGGGCATTTCGTTGTTTTTTTTGTTTTTTGTTTTTTTCGGGCGCGCGGGCGGGGGGGCGGGGGGGGGCGGGGGGGGGGGGGTTGGGGTTGGTCGGTCCCCGTGTCGAGCGTGAGCCGGTTCCACCCTTCTTCTGACGTTGACGGTTAGTGCGAGGTTTTGCTCTGCCTCTGGGGTACTCGGTAGGAGATATATATGTACTCGATATCATGCATGGCCGTAGTCGTATGACCATAGACCCTCGCATCTCTAAAACGCCGGGACGGAGCATGCTCTGTTTTTTTGGGGGGGCGGGGGGGGGGGGGGGTTAAGGGGCTTCGGGGGAGAGGCAACTTTTTTCTTTTTTTTTTCTTCGGCGGGGGGGGAGGGGGGGGGGGTGTACTCATGCCATGCATGGCCGTAGCCGCATAGCATGACCATAGGCCCTCGCGTCCCTACTATGTCGGGACGGAGCACGTCGGGTTTTCGCCGGTATGGGAAGGGGTGCGCGGTCGAACCCTGCTTTAGCCGCAAACTAGAAAGAAAAAAAGCACACGCGTAACGTGGTGGCTGGCCTGACTGACCCATCTTAACCCTTTTAGAACTCCGGTCCCGTCTTGGGGACAAGTCACTCAAATTCCAAGTAATTTGTCTCCAATTGTCCCCAAAACGAGACTGCAGTCCTAAAAGGGTTAAGCCCTTCTGTTTATTTTGTTTTTTTTCAGAGTTCCTATTTCGGGGGACCATAGTTAATAGGACCTATAATATCCATAAAAACCTACCAGGTATGTATTTAACCACTTTTACTAACACTATTTGGTCCTGTTAACTATGGTCCCCCGTAATAGTCGTTTAAGTATTATTTTTCGAGATATTTGTTCCTTTTACCAGCAAAGCAAGCACTTGGCGATAAACGTGTAAATTTTGTAAAAATTGTGAAAACACGGCAAAACAGGGCCTTTTTGGTATTATCAACCCTTTTAGCACCGCAGTCCCGTTTGGGGGACAAAGCCCTCAAATTTCAAGTAGTTTGTCCTCAAAACGGGACTGCGCTCCTAAAAGGGGTTAACCTTCTCTCCTGTCGTTCTGTTCTTCTTGTTGATTGTTTTATCTCACCTGGATTTTTTTTTTTTTTTCCCTGTCGTTTGCTCACTCGCTCTCTTTTGACTCTCTTTGCAGGGTTCGACGGATTCCAGATCGCTCCTCGTTTCGCCACCTTTGTCTACTTCAACTGCGTCACCGGAGACGTGAGTGGTTTTAGGTTTGTCCCGTTTCCTCTGGTCTTGTCTTTGCCGGGTCTTGTCTTTGTTTTTGTTCTTGTCTTGTCTTTGTCGGGTCTTGTCTTGTCTTGTCTTGTCTGTCTTGTCTTTGTCGGGTCTTGTCTTGTCTTGTCTTGTCTTGTCTTGTCTTGTCTTGTCTTGTCTTGTCTTGTCTTGTCTTGTCTTGTCTTGTCTTGTCTTGTCTTTGTCGGGTCTTGTTTTGTCTTGTCTTGTCTTGTCTTGTCTTGTCTTGTCTTTGTCGGGTCTTGTCTTGTCGGGTCTGGTCTTGTCTTGTCTTGTCTTGTCTCGTCTCGTCTCGTCTCGTCTAATCTTGGGCTACCCTTTCGCATCCGAAGTTCTATTCGAACTATGATCTCTTGTCTTGGAAGTACTACACTATGTTATCTTACATATTATTATACTTGCGAGTGTGATACTATCGTGTCTTGTCTTGCCGTCCCTTCTCCCTCCTCTACTCGCACTTCCCACGTTCAGAGTGATTTGTCGCTGTCGCTGTTGTTGTCGCTGCTGCTGCTGCTGCTGCTGCTATCTCTGGCAATAACGGTCCATGTCACCCCTCCTCCCCCCCCCCCTCCCCTCTGCTCAAAATCGAAGTACCTTTTCGTTGGACGATCATGAACGCTACTGTTCCCCTTCCTGACCCGATAGTAGATACCTCGAAATAATATTACGGGGGGCCATAGTTAACAGGACCAAATATTGTTAGTAAAAATCATATAGGTTTTTATGTGTACCATAGGTCCTGTTAACTATGCCCCCCCGTAATAGTAGATACTGTACTAATGCCTCCGTTTGATGGTCAGCACTTACCCCTCAATATCAACCCCCCCCCCTCCCTCCCCCTCGAAAAGCATGCCTCCGTTTGAGGATCGTTGGTATTTGATGACCGTTGACGTTGTGTGGCCGTCTGCTTTTGGAGATCGTTGGTGTTTGATGACCGTCGACGTTCGACGACCGACCGTTGCCGATTGATGACCGTTGCCGTTTGATTCCTTTCCGTTGGCGTTCGATGACCGTTGACGCAGTGCCTGGTGGCGGAGAACGAGTACATCCGTCGTATCGTGTGCGGATGCTCCAACCTCAACCCTGCGGAGGACAAGGGGGTGAGAGAGAGAGAGGGACCTTTGCCTGGGGGTCGTTGCCTGTTAGGAGATAACAGAAGGAGGGATGGATGGATGAATGGATGGATGGATGGATGGATGGATGGGTGGATGGATGGATGGATGGATGGATGGATGGATGGGTGGATGGGTGGATGGATGGGTGGAGGGGGTTAGCGTTTTTCCCGGGAAATAGAGAGAGAGAGGAAGAGAAAGAGACAAAGAGAGGAAGAGAAAGAGACGAAGAGAGACAGAGGAAGGCAGAGAAAGACAGAGAGAGAGACAGAGAGAGAGAGGGGGGTGTGGATGGAGGTTTGTGTTGACGAGGTTTTTTGGCGGGTCTGCCGTAAGTTTTCGTCGTTCGGGCTGGCTTGGCGTTGCCGCTGCCCCCACACTCTTCTCTTCGTCCCTTGCTAAAGTTCCTGTCACAGCAGTATTTCATGTTGGCGTTCTGTTCGTGTTTCTGTGTCTGTTTTAAGGCGAGAAAGATATAGAGGAGATGGGACTCCACCCCCTTCCATGAACACACCAAACCCTTGCTGCATATCTCCATAACGTCTTTTACACATCTCGAGCAGGCAATCGACTCCTCCCTCCCGGTGTAGACCTTCTGGAGCAAATGCTTATTATTCCTGATCGGTTTATTTCCTGACCCAGGAGGTAGCTCACGCTGCCTTGGGTGGCAGCCGTCTAACCCGCATGATATAATAACGTAGGGCGTGTTTCCTGGTTTTACGTATATATATATATATACGTTACTGTTATTATGGGGGGCCATAGTGAATAGGACCTAATACTGTTGGTAAAAATAGCGAAGATTGCGGTTTTTTGTGAGTACCGCAGGTCCCATTTCATATGCCCCCCCGCAATAATACGCACACAGATCCTGAACGCCAGCATATCCAAACGGCTGGCTGGGATCGCTGACACCTGGTAGTCGTTTAACAGGCCAGATATGTACTATCAATATCTCCTGATCCCGCAGAGGCCCGTACGGTAGTAAATTGGCCAAAAAATCGGCCCGAGTCTTCGCAAATCGTTTTTTTTATTTTGTTCCGTTTTATATGCGCGGTTTGATGATAGGCTTTCCGTCGATGCTGCACTCGTATTCTGCTAAAAATACCTTGGGAAAGCCTCTTTTCCCCCGTTCGGGGCTTACAAATAGCAGGGGACACCGTGATATTGTTGTACAGATCCTTGTACAGTATATCGAAGCGGCTGGCTGGGATCTCAGATGGTCTATACCAGGTATGCTTTAGCGTACAGTAGATCATGAGGCGTCCGAGGTTGTGATATACCTGGTACCTGGTATGTTTTTTTTTTGTGTATGTTGTGTGTGTTTTGCCTATTTTTTTGTCGATTTTTGGTGCTGTTTTTTTATTTTATATTTCTCTCTCTCTCCCGAATTTTTCTTTTGCCGCAGTCTTGCAGCCTTTGCGACGACATCCAGTCCTTCGGAAGCGTCGAAGCCCTTTTCGAAACGGAGGCAAAGACAACCACGCGACAGATTCTCATGGGCCGGAGGTGAGGGAGGGAAGAAAGGAGGGAGGGAGGGAGGGAGGGAGGGAGGGAGGGAGGGAGGGAGGGAGGGAGGGAGGGAGAGAGACAGTCCTGTGTCACAGTCGTCTGTCGTTCTCGCTCCTGGATACTCCTGGTACATGACTTGATGTGTATCACCCACCCCCCGACACCGCCCCAAGCCCCCCCCCCCCCCCCCGACTACGGCCATGCGTGAGATCGAGTACATCTCTCCTATCGAGTACACCCCCCCCCCCCTCTCCCCCCCGCCTGGCCGTGTCCCGTAATCCATATCCCGTAATAACACGTGCTCCATATGCCGTAGTCCACGTCTCGCACGTGGCGTCCCGTAAGCCCCCCCCCCCGACCGACCGACTGTTAGTGTTCCTGCAATCGCTGTCCCGTATCCCATACTCCACGTCTCGTAATTGGTAGACCGTGATATTATCGTGTCCCATGTTCCAAGCCCCCGGTCCCGGGGATATGGGATACGGGACTCGATAGATGACGGGCCTGCAATTACGAGAGGTGGAATATGGAATACAGGACACGGACTGCGGGACATGAACAGTCGGTCGGGGATGGGGGGGGGGGGGGGGGCAGGAGGGTGGCGTACTCATTTGTTGCTTGCCTTAAGTCACTGACCGTTGACCACGCATCCCTTTCGAGACGGAGCACCGTTCCTACTCGGGGAGGGGGGGGAGGGCGGGGGGAGTTACGTTACGGGACGCCATCAGGTCAGGTACGTCTTCCACCAGGGCGAGGTCATCCCCCGTCCCGCACCTGGCATGAGTACCCCCCCCCCCCCCCCCCGCCCTATGGTCATACGACTACGGCCATGCATGAGATCGAGTACATCTCTCCTATCGAGTACCCCCCAATCTCCCCCCCACCCCCCCCCTCCGACTGACGGTGTCCTGTAATCCGCAACCAACGTTTCGTTTTTGGCGTCCCCGTGTCCCCGCGCGTTCCGTGACCCGTGGCTTCTCCGCAGGGACAAGTACATGTTCCACCAGGCCAACGTCATCCCCACCTCCCTGTCGGGCGGGTCTCTGCTGGCACACTGGTACGAGGAGGTGATGGCGCTCCTCACCACCCTCATCGCCTTCCCCGTCACGGTGAGGGCGCGTGCTAATAAAAATAACGCCTTTTACGACTGCACTCCGGCTCTGAGGGGCAGTTGGGGACGAAATACTCGGAATTGGAGTTATGTGCATGTTTATGGGCAGAGCAGTACTAGAGGGGTGAACCATTCATAGGATTTGTTTTTCGTTGTTGTTGTTGTTGTTGTTGTTGTTTTTTGTTCGGACAGTTTTTTTCAGTGCTTACGAAGTAGTTCAAGTTTCGTTCAGTTTATTTTGTGTTGTTTCGTTTTTTTCTCGTTAATGTATTTTTCGTTTTTTCCATATATCCCTCCCTTCCCTTCCCTCCCCTTCCCTCCCCTCCCCTCCCCTCCCCTCCCCTCCCCTCCCCTCCCCTCCCCTCCCCTCCCCTCCCCTCCCCTCCCCTCCCCTCCCTTCCCGTCCCACCTCCCCCTTCCCTCCCCTCTTCTTCCCTCCCCCCCCCCACCTCCTCCCTCCCCTCCTCCGCCCCTTCCCCTCCCACCTCCGAAACATGTGCGAAACGAAACAAACCGTCGAACCAAACCGAAACGGCACCAAACCAGTCGAACAAGTTCGACGACCTGTGCTCGGACTTCACCCTCCACGAGGACCTGGACAGTTCGGGGGCTCTGCTGACGGCCACCGTGGATAACGTGTCCGGCGACATCTCCGGCGTGAGCCTGTCCGCCTCAGGCACCGCCGGCTACATCCCGTTCACCGTCCCTTCCAGCAGCTCGGTAAGTCTTGTGTCATCTATGCACATCTAGGGCAGATCTAACATCTACATATTTTCTA